>PVHY01000002.1:0-180416 GCA_004024945.1 Uropsilus gracilis | reverse complement strand
CTCAAGAAAAAATAATTTTTAGTTAAAAAAAAAAAAAAAAAAGTTCCCTAGAAGTTTCTCTCCAGAGTCGAAATGAACTCTCATAAAGATACTTAAAATAGGGGGCTGGGCAAGGTGGCTCGTGCCTGTAAGCTTCAGCCTATGAAGCAGCCGAGGCTAGGGATCATGGTTCGAGTCCCGCCTGGGGCCCGTAGTGAGACCTAGTCCCCCAAAAATAGCTGGGTGTGGTAGTGCGCACCTGTAATCCCAGCTACCTGGGAAGCTGAGACTGGGGATTGCTTGAGTCTGTGGTACCCCAGGCAACATGACCCTGCGGTTCCACAGGCAAAAATAGCAAGACCTAGTATCAAAAAAAAAAAAAAAAATGCTTAAAATATAATTGTGGTAGGAGAGAGATGGCGTGATCAGGGGAGAAATATATTTTACAAGAAGAGGGTTTATTTTTCTTAAATAATATATATTACTCATGCTCACAAGTGCATGTGCTCTCATTTGCTCTTGTTCTCTCTCTTTCTTGTTCTCTTTTGCTTCCAGCAAATTCTTTGCATGAACACATCTCACAGGATGCAGGATGAGACAATCCAATGAGCAAACTGCGGCTGGCTAGGGACTTTTAAGATTGCGTTAGCATGGAAACTTAGATTTTGTGTTTTAATTCTCTGCATTTGCTATTGATAAAATGTCTTCTCATTTGGGAGTGTTTGAATATTACCCCACCTCCCTTCAGGCATGTAAGTGAATGTAATTTCTCTAAGAAGTGGACTCCAGGATGACAAGATCATTTTGTTAATATAAAATAAACAAAGAAGGTTGGGGATAGGGGAGTATAAGATTTAAAAAAAAAAAAAAGTGACTAAACTAGTTTCTGCATCTGTGGACCAAAATAATGGGAAGGAAAAAAGGATCTTTATTCCCAGTGAAGAATTTCAAAGAACACTGCTACTTTCAGAACGGTCCTGCCTTGGCATCAGCTTTACCTGGGAGCTTTCTTGAAATGCACTGTCTCAGATCCCTAACTCAGTTTACTGGATCAGCATTTATAGTTTAATGAGTTTCCTGGTGATTAGTGTGTACACAAAAATTTGTGCAAAATTAGTCAAATGAAGTAGGGATTTTTAACCTTGGCTACACAATGTAAGTACTGGGAGGAATTATAAAACCAAATGCTTGGGTCTTCTCCAGAGATTCTAACTCAATTGGCCTAGGGTGGGATGTACTAGAATCACCTGGGGAAGAATTAGCTCCAATAGCTGGAGAGGAAAGTGAGAGTTAATACATCCCTAATCACCATAGTTGGAGTGGTAATAGCCAAGCAGTTAGTGGAGAAATTGAAGAGAACTTCAGAGATTTTTAAGAATTAGGAGGCTCTGATTGCTGATAATCCCTCCTGCTGTTTCACTCCTGAGATTCCTGCACAAAAGGTACATCTCATTACTTGAAAGATACACATTACATGAAAAAATAAAAGGAAAAGTCATGAGGAAACAGGAAACTTCTCTAAAATATGACTCATACTGAAAATATGAATACTGTGATTAGAAATATAATGCATTCTTGGATAACAAAAACGTGTCAGTGTTAAGTTTAATGTATTAGATTGAACCTGGATTGGATTTCATGTTTATTTCTGTATATTGTGTACTTGGATATTTACTGAGCACCAATTCATTCTTGTCCTTTTAGAGCTTTTATTTAAGGTGGACCTTGTATTCAATTACTAATTAATGATATTTAAAAAAGTAAATTGCTAATTTACTCTTAGTAGTATAACAATGGCAGCTTACCTGTGGGGTGACTTTTAACTGAGGCTCTAGGACAATAGTGAAACTGTAGTTTCTGCATATAAAAACTTGTTCCAAGCTGCAACTCAAAATAGGGTCTAAGTAGTTTTCAGTCTTGCCAGCTTTGAGTTATATTCAGCAGCCAAATCTTATATTATAACAATTTAACTTTTCCAAATATCATTAAAAATTGAATTCTCTGGTTTTAGTATTTTACATTTCATGTATTTCATAATGTTAAAATTAGTATACTTAGTTCCTGACTCAGTCATTAATATGTAAGTTTTTGTCACTGCTGTCTTTTATGTATTTCTTTGAATCTTCGTATACATTTAAAATTTTTTTTCTTAAATTTGATTAAATTTCAATTTTTTTAATGGCTCTTCCAAGTTGATGCGCTAGAATATTCTTTTATTCAATAGAAAAATCATATTTCATTTATTAGTATGAGAGAAATAACCTGTCACTCATTTTTTGGATAGCTTGTAAATCCCAGTCAAATATAAGATTAGTAACCAGTTTTACTTTGGGAAACTTAAATCCTCTTTTCTAATACTTTATTTCAAATACTCTTCCAGACAACCACCTAGAATTTTTGTTTCTTAAAAAAGCATTTTGTGATAATGCTAGGCTTTCTCTTTCTGCTTAAATTGACATCCGTAGCCTTTTGATCCAGCTTTGTAATCATTTAAAACATTACCAACCTGTTTTTTAAAATCAAGTCTCTTGGTCTTTTCTGAAAATTTCTGCCATACTGAACATTTCTACAACTGTACTCACCATCCATACTGACTCATCATCCTTGTTTCCATTACCGCATCAAGGAGATATAACTATTTGATTATGTAATTTTGCTTCTATCATCTACTCTGTATGTAGATGAATTCACCTACCTCTCTGATATTTTTAGCTTTTGTGCTTGACACTGTGATTCATATAATGCTCCTATGTTCCAGTTCTGAGTAGATGGCTCCATTCAATTGATTAACTGAATATTTTTACAGAGAAAAATGCAATTAAAAGACAACTGTTACATTAAAATATTAAATCATGTTTTGACTGTAGATGGATTTGGGAGAGGTAGGGTAGACATTTTGACACTTTTCCAAGAAGATCTGTGTTGTCTATAAATCTGTATTTAACATCTGTTTACTCTGAAAGAGGTACTGAAAATTCCTAATATGCTTGTTAAAAGTTATTTTTTCAAGGTAGGTGGCAGATAAAAACCTCAGTGATAAAAGCTCACTATGGTTTTTATTTACTTGTTAATAAGGGAAGACTATATTCTGACTCAAATGTTTTTATATAATATACAAATTTAGTGCCCAAATTTTAGATAGAACTTTCTGAAAACCCACGTCTACATCTGAATTACAATATCCTTATAATCATTTTCAGAGTTCCCACAAATCAGGTTAAACCCATGTTTCTGAGCCTTTACTGATTTGAAAAGAATGGGTAGAAAGGCAATGATGGAAAGCAAAGGCATGGAAAGACAATGTCATATAAAAGTAACCTTATTTCTCATGTTTTTCCTCTGTTTGCTTTATAGAGCTTTTCTTTCTACATTTCTTTCTAAGGGTTCTAGAAATTCTTATGGGATATCCAGAGTGCTTGATGGTTGGTGATTTTGAATGCCTTTAGCTCCTCCTATTTCCTTCTTCCCAGTTCCAGGTGGTCATGGTGATGATTTCTAATATTGACAATGTCCACAACTAGCACCTGAACACTGGGCACACCACACAACTTCTCAGGACAACCCCTGCACATTTAAAATTGGTTTAATGTTACCTCTAAGTTTGGTTCTCTGAGCATATCTTGAGAAAGGCATTGCTGTACTTTATATAAGAATGATGTATTTTGTTTGTTTGTTTCTTATATCACAGTTATTATGTTGTTCATTATACAATGTCAGAGTGAGTGCAATATTTAAATAAATGAAGATCACATAGGCACTTTATTAAGTGTATCTATTATTAGACTTTCCCCCGGAGATTATGAATCATTGTCTGGAGTTGAATCTAGGAGACTGATTTTTACAAAGCGCTCTCATGATTCTGCAGGTGATCTGTCTAGGGACCATGGGCTAAGAAACACTGCTTTAGGAGCAATAAATATGGGACTTGGCCAAATTCTACACATGAATTGAGTTCTGCCTTTGGCAAGAAAAAAAATTAGCTCAAAGGAACTCCTGAAGGTAAATGATACATGGTTTTACATAGCAGTTTATTTATATGAATCTATAACTAATTGTCCCATTTATTATATAAATGCCAATTTTGAATCAAGATCTGTTTTCACTAGGAATGAATAATCCTGTGATGACTGCTCACATGCAAAGTACTGGTCTTGGTCATTTATTTCTTATCCAATGATCATTTTGAGTTGTTTTTCTACTTGGTAGTAAAGTTGTTTTGTATAATTTTGTGACTATGGTAACTGTTTATATTTCCTTAAATTCATTTTGCTCAAATTAGTGCTAATCTTGCCACCATACATCTTCATTTATCTTATTACACATCAATCACTCTCATTTTGCATTTGAACTTTTGTTAAATTGTATTTTATTGCCGAACAAGATTGAATTCTGTCTGGTGAGGAACATATTTCTATGCCACACTTCACATGTGAATGTGTTTTTCTGAGCTGAGTTTTTCTGACCTGAGTTTCCCTGTGGGTTACACAAACCTGAGTTTTCTGTTTGTGATCTTTGCAGGTTTCTAGAGGATTTTTTCCTTGTGCTTTAAAGTAATCCCACCTTCCTAGTCCTCCCTGGCAGTGTTTCTCAAACTATTCTCCATGACAGTGTTTCTCAAACTATTCTCAAACTGTAATACTTAGCAATACAGGTATTTATAACAAGTTCCCAAATGCTGCTAGTCCACATATCACACTTTGGGTAGACAGGCTCCAAGGAACAAAGCAGTAGATTTATAGTCATAAAGTCATTGATCTTATAAATGTTAAACCTTTCCAGAAAGGGAGTTCTCGTTGAATTCATAAAAATGTGCATAACTTCATGAAAAAAATGGCTTTCTTTTTATCTTGGCTCTATACAGTGACAGGTTTCAACATATGGACCAAACTCATCTTCACAGTGTTCTCTTTTAAGGTTTGACTTGAATTTTAGCCTTTTTCTAATTCCTTCTACCACTAAATTTACATCTTTTTTGCTTCTCATTTCATTTACTGTAAAATCTCCTAAATGGGTTTTTTTCTCCAGTCTTTATTTCCTAATAATTCATTTTCCATTTCTCTGTTCTTGCCTTCTTTTCCTCTCCAACGTTCCCTATGAAACTGCTGCTGATGGGCTTAACACTGGTGCATGAGGAGCTGAAGCCAGGAAGAGGGTAGAGTGTGAGGGTGAGTTTCTATTCTATCTAGTAGCTCCGGACGCCTCTGTGGTCCAGGCTAGATTGTTGTAGGTCATCCCTTTGATTACAACAAAAGCTGGGTGCACTCCACCTCTCACCCCTGGATTCATCATTGTCTGTGTAATTAGACAGCTCTGCACAAGACAAGTGAAGAAAAGCCTGTCTTTAAGACCACATGTGCTCTGTATGCTTTAGAGACTTTAGCTGTGAAAGCGTTCTCTTTTCCTTGCAATTCTGTGCTTGACTTAAAAAAAAAAAAAAAAAAGGAGGGTGGGGTGAGGTGAGTTAATAGAAACTATAGTTTTAAAGTTTGAAGATTGCCAGTTTAGTGACCTGGAGCCTTAAACAGTTTTTGAGTTCCCTACCCTACTGGCAGGAAGAGGTGACCTGATATGCCTAGTAGACACATAAAGACATTAAAGGAATTTCCAGAGATATTTGGGAGGATTCCCAAAAAATAAGAGTAGGCTCCTATAAATAATAGGGGCCTAAAAGATTTATCGAGCTGCATTAAATAAGTGTGATCCAATTTTGTAGACAAACACTTCTGAATTTTGGGCCTTATAATCTGTCTACCTGTCTCCAGGATCTATTCATGCCTGGGAAGTCATAAAAGCTAATAAGTACTTTTTGGACAATTTAAATAGCAAAATCAAGTTTTCTAGGTGTTACATATTATAACTTTCCTGGGTCATCTCCCTACTGACCAACCAGTAGATATAATGTCTTGGCTTAAAACAATTTTGGTGAGTACAACCGATTCACCCAAGGGAATAGCCATTATTCCCTTCATATGAAAATAATTAGCATTCATTTTTCTAAATTTTCTTTGAAAAACATCAGAAACTTCAAAGAAATGGTTTGTATCTATTCTTTTTTTTTTTTCTTCAAATTCTCTTATGTAAAGCTCTGGATTTCAGCAAAAATCTAAGAGACTCTATGGAGGGTAGGGGGTCCAAGGAGGTAAGCAAAGCTCTGCCTTCTCCATCTCATTTTAATCAGATCTGATCCCCCCCTTCCCATTTTATTTGCTGGATTTCCAAATAGAATTTCATATAGACAGGGGAATCTACTGGATATAAAAAGTAAGAAAGTTTAGACAATGATGTATATATATATATATACATATATATGTACATATGTACATATGTATATATATTTATATATGGGGGATATGTATATGTGCAAAAAAAGTAAAGCCTTCAGATTTTCCTTTAAAAAATAAAAAAGTAATAAATCCAATGACTGACAGGGATCTGGTATGTGTGTGTGAGAAAGAAAGGGAGGAGAGAGAGAGAGAGAGAGAGAGAGAGAGAGAGAGAGAGAGAGAGAGAGAGAGAGAGAGAGAGAGCTGTATAAATTTTCTGGGACTCTTCTAGAAGGTGTGTTCCTACTTTAGTTTGCTATCAGCACGGCATGACAGGATCTTCCATGGGGCAACTCCCTTGTGTTGACAACGCTCCGACAACTTTCACAGGAAATTGGGCCTCTGGAAAGTGTGTATGTGAGGAAGCTGTGCACTTTCAGATCTCAGTGTAGCCACTGAATTAATTTGGTTATTTCTGAAGAGAGGTGACTCTATGAAATATTAACCAGACCTAGCTTCAGGGATAAAGGCTTAATTCCTGCTGTGTCATCAGCACTTTTGAGTTTAAAACTTTTCAAGTGCTGGAAAGTTTCCTTCCTTACTTCATCTTTGTCAGTATTATTCCTCTTGGCTTTTTCTTTGGCTTGTGCAAGTGACCTTGCAACAAGGAGTCAAAATTTTATCTATTTATTTATTTTTAAAGGCAGCCTCTTTCTGTGATGTCAGTTTGAAATAGTTGGGGAAAATTTTGTCTTTTCAACTGAGATTATTTACTAATTTATTTGAAAGTGTTCTTTAAGTTATTTATTTGCTTCCTTTGAACTGCATTTTCAGAATATTACTTCCTGAGCATAATTCCTTAATTTATATAGCTTATCATTTTTTTGTTCTTAATTTCATTGTTTCAAAATGTTAGGGGAGTCTCCTCCTTTTAGAATTCCCAAATGGTAGCACTAGATCTATATATCTACCATGATTTTTAATTCTTTATGTCTTATTGTGTTAAACAAACATATAGCATGAGATTTACCATCTCAACAAAAGTTTTAGAGTATATTACAGTTTGTTAACTAAGAGCCCTATTGCACCGTGGATCTCTAGAACGTTTTCGTATTATGTGACTGAAACATTGTACCAACTGAACATCAACTTCCAATTTCCGCTTATTCATGCTCTTGGTAATCATCATTCTGGTCAAAGGAATATGACTCTGCTTTAGAGCCTGCATATAAGTGGGATCATACAGTATTCGTCCTGTGAGCAGTTAACGAAAAACCTTAATGTTCTCAGCTTTCATTCATGTTGTACCATAAGACGATTTATTAATATTTTATGATTTTCTAATATTCCATGATATGTGCACAGTCATGCCCCACATAACATTTCAGTCAGTGATGGGTGTATGAATGATGAATCTTTGAAAGTTTTCCCTATATGTAGCGTGGATGTATATTAGGTTGTACTATCTAGGTCTATGTAACTAAATTCTACGATGTTCACATTTCTCAGAATGTGTACCCTTTAAGTGACACATGACTATATACCTCATTTTTAAAATCTGTGTGTATGTATTTCAATGTGCTCAAATGAATGTGGGATGCACATTCACAATAATACAGTGACTGTGGGAATGCAAGTATTTCTCTGAAAACCTGATTCCAGTTCTTTTGTATAAATACCCAGAGAAGGGAAGGTTGGATCATATGGGGTTTGAATTTTTAATTTTTTAGGCTCCTCTATACTGCTTTTCAAAATAGCCATATGATTTTTACATTCCAACCAACAGTGTGCTAGGGTTCCGGTTTCTCCATATTCTGGCTAAGACATGCTATTTGCTATTTTTTTGAAAATGGTTACCCTAGCAAGTGTGACATATCTCATTGTGATTTGTATTTCCCTGATTATTAGTGATATTGAGCAATATTTAATATATCTGTTGGCCATTCATTTTGTTTTGTTTTGTTTTCCCCAAAGGTTATTGAATGGAGGGATTTAATCTATCTACATTTAAGGTAATTATTTATAAGGAAGAATTTCTGTCTTATGGCTCTTTGACCTTCTCTTGCTGCTTCCTTCATCCTCTGGGCTTCTTTGATGTTTTTAGTAACATGGTTTGATTCTGTCCTTTTCCTTCTGTTCTTTCAGTTTACCTTATTTAGATATGTTTTGTGATAACCAACAGACTTGAGATCTTATAGTTAGAGCAGTCTATTTTATGCCAATAATTTCAACCATATGCAAAACTATAGCTTTACCTCTTCTCCCTCCTTTGATGTTATATATCAATTAGCATGTATTTCTAGTTACAGTTATTTTTATAAGTGTCTTTTAATGTCAATACTAGAATTACATGATTACCAACCGCTGTTGAAGTCTTACAGTATCATATATTTATCATATATTTATCTACTTATGTACCTTGCCAGCAAACTTTCTTATGTTTTTTTCTTGCTGATTAGCATCTTTTCATCTGAAGAACTCTCTTTAATATTTTTGTAAAGCAAACCTAGTAGCGATGAGTTTATTAACTTTTGTTTATTTGGAAATTCTTTATTATACCTTCAATTTTGAAGGACAGTTATGCTAGATACAATATTATTGGTTGGCATTTTTTTCCCTTTGGCACTTGGAATTTACCAACCCACTGATACAAATTTTTAATTCCAGCTGCTAAATTATTTGTCTTTTTTTTGGTATTTTTTTTGGTATTTTTTTCTTTGTTGAAATTTTTATCTTGTTCATGCATTGTTTTCCTTATTGAACATCTTTATATCAATTATTTTTAATTCTTTGTCTAGTCATTCATATTCCTCTATTTCTTTTGTTTTTTCCTGGAGCTATAATTTTTTCCCATGGATTGGGCCATTTCCTTCTGCTTCTTCATGTTCTCTGTAACTAGTTGTTGATATCCATGAGTTTTAGAAAAACAGCTATCTCTCTTATTTGCTTATTCATTTTTTTTGGTCTGGCTTTATACAAGGGAAAACTTTCATCTATCAAACTCGTAGAGATTATAGGGATTCCACACACACACACCTTTTCTGTTCGTGTGTCTTTAACGTCCCATTTACACAAACACATCCTTTGTGTAGATTTCCTAAGAGTGTGCTAGTTTCATTTTTTCCAGAAGCTTGTAATCTCTTGCTCCCTCTGCTGTCTGTCTGCTATAACACAGGTCCTTTGAAGTACTAGCACGAGGCCCAGTTTTTGTTTGCCTGTTTGTGTTTTTTGTTTGTTTATTTGTTCTTAGCAACTCCTAGGTATTTATATTGGGTCAGGTCTGTTGGTTCCCTCAGTTTGAAATAGACAGAATCTGTTCCCTCAGGCAGTCCTTGGCATCCTGGAATCTTGAACATGGTACCCTACTTACTCTACTCTTCATTTTTCCCGAGGAAGAGGCCGTGAGCTTTCTTCGCCTGTGTGTCCACTGTACTACAAACTCCCTGGAGTGGTAGAATGCTGCTCATTTTTTGTTGTTACCTTTGTTTTCAGGCAACCAGATTATGCTGGGCCTTGTCAGAGCTTCCAGACAAGCAAGACAGAACCAATCCTCTGGCAGACAATGCTCCCCAAAGCCAGAGAATTAAATGTAGAGTCCACTGTACTTCTTTCTCTTTTGCTCACCAAGAAGAAGCCAAGAAGTTTCCTCAGATCACAGTCATTTTATTGGACAAAGAACGATGGTGAGAGAGTTCCAAATATTTTCCTGCTGGTTTTACTTAAGCTGATTATTTTATGCTTACCTGAGTATACAGGGGCCTCTTATCTGGTTTCTAGATTTCTGGTAAGGGGAATTATTCCACACGTTGTTGAACTAGTGTTTCTGGGAGAGAAAAGGAAGCTTGAGGATTCTTATGCTGCACCTTGCTCTTGCTGCTCTTCTATCTTATTTAATAACTCTAGAAGTTTTATTTTTAGGGAGTTAATATAGGTTGAACATCAATTAATGACAGGTGCTATGAAATGATTATAAACTGTGGGTTGTTATCTTGTTTCTTAAAAATCTTAACATATAGCTGTAGAATCATGGTAGTAGACTTTTAGAAAGAGAAAGATAAAATAGGAATTAAGTAAAAAGAGAATAAAAAGAATTAACTGTTGATAGCTAATACTTTCACTGTGATCAAGTCTTCTGTCTTTTCTTTGTAGGCTCAGTTCTACCTTTTTCTTTAGTTCATTCTAAACAGGGCAGAGAATCTTTTTGATTTCCAGTGGATATGATTGGGAAAAGCAACACTGATTGACATTCAGCTGTCGCTTTTCCCAGGATGACAAATTCTTCATTTGTTAATCAAATTATGAATGTTCAGCACATTGTTGTCCATAGTAGAATGGATGAGAAAGTTTTGCTACTATCCTATTAGTAGTAAATTAAAAGTCTCAGATATTAGTATTAACCCAAATGAAATCATATTCTGACACTTAAATTCAGTCTTTTGTAGAAAAACTATTCTAAATTGGTAAATACTTTTCTATTTCTAGTTACTTGCTCTTTGCCATCAGCTGAGTCACTGAGGTTTCAGCCATGTGTGCTTGACCCTCTACGTCATGGTAATTTCAAAACCATAGTTAGACTACTAGATGAATTATAATCAGCAATTGATGAATTTCAAAAGACTGGAAGATTTCAGGTCAGAAAAGACTAACCACAGTCCATGATTTAAAAAATCTGTCTTTAAATGGAATGGTCTAGTTTTATCCAGATCTCGTAAAAATAAAAATGAAAACAAACTTTTCTTAATTTAAATTCTGTCTTTTAATCATGCTTCTTTCCTTTAGGCCAAAAAAATGATAGACTTTTTAGTCTCATTTCCCACTTTCCTCTTATCCAGTTTCATTTATGCCTTTTCCGGTTCAACTTTTATCTCTACCATTTCAATCAAATGAATCACTTTTAAGTTTTCCCACAACCTATCTAGCATGAAGTGGTTTTTACATATTCTTAGAGAATTCTTCCCCACTTTGGGACAAATTTTATAACTTTTCTACTTAAATCTAGGTTAAATATACAAGATATTATCTATATAAATTAATTTAAAATATATTCGCATGTGAAAATTTTTTACTTTATCAACTCAATCAATTTCCTATTTGATATTATTTTTCTCTCCTACCATTTCTATTACCCAAATCACTGAAGTTACTAAGTTCTTTTCTTTATTTCTGCACTTGCCTGTTTTCTTTAACTTTTTTCTTTTCATGGAATGTTCTTCCTTTTCTTGACTAGCTGGAAAATATCCTTTGTCACTCATGAGTCAATTTCTCTAAGAGACAATTTCTGAATCTCTTTCTACTGTCTTTCCTCCTTGCTTCCAAAATGAGTTTCCTTGTCCATTTCTTTGATAAAATGACTGTCAGAATTATGAGTCAGCATAATTGCTGCCCCTCAAGAACATTCAAACTTTGCTGCCATATCTAAACTTGCCTTGAGAATTTATTTTAATTTCTCTCCTGTTTAAGTTAGGATATATTTTCTCATTCCATGGACCTCAGTTTCATGTGTGTAGCTTTTGGACTTTTCCTTATACAGTCTTCCAGTTTCATTTGATTTCTGTGAGGATATCCACATGCATCTCAGGAGACTATACAATGCTTTGTTAGAACCTCCAACTCTAGAGGTTGTCACTATGAGTTTAAGTACAAATTCATCCATTTTTTAGCTTTGGGGAATTAATAAAACTGAAGAAACTTACTTAAAATGCCCAATCTCAGTATCCTCATGTAACTCTGATTTCTTTCATGTGATTAAAAAAGGAAAAAACTTGAAAATCTCTAAGCATAAAGTCAGATATTTAGTGGATACTCTTATCCTCCCAGGTCCCTGTCATAAAATACTGTTTTCAATCTCACAACTAGACAGTACTTTCCCAGATTTACTTGGAATAAGTTATAATCTTGATGGAATTACTTTTATGCATAAACAATTTGAAATTAGTCCTTGAATAAGGTTAACAGAGAACTAGGCTACATTTATTGGTTTCTTATACAATTATTACTTGGAGTACTGATTTGTATTGGATACCTGATAAGACATTCATTAATAATTTTATGGTGTATATTGTATATAGTTAATTTTGAAGGTTTTACTTCACCAACTTCTCAGGAAAAATTTCTTTCAGATACTATTATCTGGATAACTGTATTCTTCTGGAATTCATTTGATTTACTCAGGATTCAAGTCAATAAATATTCATTGTTTAATATATATGGAACTCACTATAGCAGATATTAAATGTAGCTATTACCAAATATTCTGTACTTCAGTTTATATCTGATTTGCAGAAGACAGAAAATGAACACATTAAAAAAAATAATATACCAGAATCAGTTAAGTTCTATGAAGCAAAAAATAAATATATATATTAAATGGGTTGAGGCATGCCTAAAGCTTGGTTTGTCTTCTTAGGTAAGGTGGGCAGGGAAAGTCTGATTTATTGAAATTTGAGCACTATAAGAAAAAGGATGTAAGAAGAAAAGTGAGCAAACTGTATATTTTTGGAGGAAGAGCTTTATGGATAAAACCTCCGAGGAAAGAATATATTTGACGCACTCAGAAATCAGGAAGATCACAGAGTAAATGCGTGTAGAACTGCAAGGCATATTTTTTGATATAATGTCAGAATAGGGAAGATTGAACAAAGCTGTGTTAATTTTTTTTTTTCTGACTAACAAGTTACCTCAGAACTTAGAAACTGAAAACAGCAATCATATTACTCCAGAGTTTTGTGGGTCAATGATTTGGAAGAAGCCAAGCTAAATATTTCTGACTTAGGGTCTTTCCTGAGGTTGTAGTCAATATGTTGGCTGAGTCTACAGTTATCTAAAGACCTGACAGGTAGTTTTGCTTCTGAGATGGCTCACTTACCTAGTTTTTGGCAGGAGGTAGTTATTTGCTAACTATTGGTAATTCCTTGTAGGATATTGCCCAAACGTTTCAGTTCCTTGCTGGGTTTTCTAGGAAGTCTTAATTTCTCGCAATGGAACTGCTTGAGTATATTCATGAATTGGCAACTGATTTTACCTTATAAGTGACCTTAGAAAGCAAACAGAAGTCATGATACCATTTAGAATATAACTTTTGAACTTTCATGCCATGATTTACTCAACATTTTTGGTAACTTAGATCAGCCCTGGTTGATGTGGAAGTTGATTATACAAACCCATGAATCCTGTGAGATAGGGTTCATCTTGAAGAGTGATTATCGTAAATGCCTTTGTTGAAAACTTGCTATTAAGACATGAAATGTGCTAACATAAAGAATCCCTTAAATAAGCATGTCTTGTTTTATGAGACATCCACTAGAAACATGTCTCCACTTTTGTAGAGGACAAGCAGGGGTGGGGCCCTGCTCTAACAGCCATATTAGTCATTGATAGAGACAAATGACCTCAAACTTTGTGCCTTTATACTAAGAAGGCATGGGACATTGATTCCTCAAAAATGTAAATTTATGCATTATCTATTCATAACAGTTTTTGTCTGCATACTGAATATTACTGAGGTTTTTCATATTTTATAAGTAAAAATGAATATAAGTAGAAGTTTTACTGTTTTCAACTGAAATTTAGAGAGTGACTTTGTGACAAAATACCTCAATGTTAGATCATTATTTCAGATGATGAAAAATGAAAGAGAAAGAGGAGATAAGGAGGTGCAGGAGAGTGTGATAGATAATCCAAATCATAATGGTCACAATGTCAACCCCATAGGAAAAGATAAGCAAGGTGTGACATTTCATTTGTGCTTTCTTTCCCTCTACAAATGGAAAATTTCTCCGATGCTCATATCATGTTTGTGTATTATGATGATAGAAGCTGATAGGACATTTGGAGAATCTACCAATTTACCAACAGTATTAAGGCTTTAGACAGTATATTAAGTTTAGCAAGTTTACACACAGTATTAACTTTTCAGCTAGTCTTCCACATAATGCAAAGGGAGAAACCTCATTGTCAATTGGGTAAGGTCCTATATAGCTTGAGGATTTAAGCCAATTGTTAAGTCTCTAATGTCATTCAACTTAATAGTTATTTGGAATAATTTTGATATGTTGTTTTTTCCCCCTAATGTGTATCTGTTTTATGATCTACAAATATCAAAGAAAGATGAAGGAAAAAAATAACATTCTTTAGCAATTATTTGTTCCTCTGGTCAAACATGGATTAAGTTCACATTAAATTCATGTGGATTAAATTAAATTTCAAGAGAATCTTTGACTATGGATTTTGTTTCTACATATTTATATTCCTCTCATGAATAAATACCAGCATAGTGTGCAAAATTACTAAAAGACCCCAAAGTTAATTTTCCATTCTCTCCATTTAAGTTTGCTTTTTGTAGGTTTGGAAATTGTAGTAAAATCACTTCTACAGTTTAGAAATTAGATAACACTATAAGTGTTTATCTGCATGCTATTTCCCCTGTGTGGCATACAGAAATGATCTTTTTTCCCTAAAAGAGTAGGTTAATATGTTTTACAAAATTGTGGATGTGAACAAATAGTCCTGAATGCATATATTCACATTCAGTCACAATTACTTGGCTTGTGATTTAACTTGAGGAAAAAAAAAACGAAAGAAAGAAACACCAAGAGTTATGAAATACAGTTTTACAAGGATGGCATACTTTCTTGGCAAAGAAAGGAGAGCTAGTATCTTCTTTTTACATGTCTTTTCCCTCTAAATGCAAAACTATGGAAAGAATATTAGATTGTATCTTTGTTGAACTTAAGGCAGCTTTCTCTCCTACTGTCTAAAACGTTATTGATTTTATTGTGTAACTTTCTCATTGTACATTTTTTAACTGGAAAAAATATAGTGCCCTAGAAATGGTGGCATCTGTAAAACGTGTGTTTCTATTTATATTTTAAAATGCTACAAATATGAAAAATCAGTGTGTTTTATTAGTATAGGAGAGTGAATAGAGACTTTTTATAGATTTCACTTTGAATTGAGAAATATTATTTTTCTGGAATTACAATGAATGAGGAAAAAATTCAACTATATTTAAATAATTTGAAGGTTTTGAAGGGAAATATACTCCTAATGAATTATCTTGGATGAGTGATGACAAATATATGTTACTCTGCTTTCTTAGTTTTTCATAATGACCTAATTATTAATTTTATAAACAGGAAAAATGTAGACTGGAAAACAATTAGGAATGTGATAGTTTTATGATTTTGCCTATAATAAAATTAGCCTTCCATATAACTGAAGAACTATATGAGTTTTAGAAACTTTCAGTGAACATTTGAGAAAAACTACACAGAATCTGAAAACCAAAAAAGATAAGTATTAGTTTGGAGTTTAGGAGTGAATTCTTCTAGTATTTGACAATTGTAGGCAAATTTCAGGAGAGATGTTCATGCAGAATCAGAATATAAATGGATTATAGTTACTCCCTAGAGTAGTTTTATTTTCAGATAAATTTAGGAAAATTCTGAATTTCTTCCTGAGTGAAAAACAGAATAACTGGGAATCCTTCCAAGATAGCATAGAGGGATTTATCCAGAGTCTGAATTTCTTTTGCAACAAGAATGTCAGATAAGTACGTGGACTGAGAATATCACTATCAGTGGATTTATGGGTGTCTATAGTAAATTTTGTGTCTATAGATGAGGTGTGGGAATTTATGGCTTAAGGTCAGAGAGCAGGGCTAGAATTGTCTCCTACACATATAACAAATGATAAGAAAATAACTGGCCTTGCTCATCCTTCTTTCCTGGGAGGAACTAAACAGTCCAGCCTTCAAAGAGAAACAGGAAAAGAAAAATAATTGACCTATAAGTGGTATCTAATTGCATTTGAATAGTCAGGACTCAAAAGAGACAAGGAAGGTATAGTTTATGTTAGCTACAATGTAGGTAATCAACAAAAGAAACAAGATTAAATAAAAAGAAAGGAAGGAAGGAAATGAAAAGCAAACTGAAAGCATTAAACTTTATTGCTTACACTTTGATTCAAAGACATACCTGTTTGTTTATATGGCATTCTATATTAATGAACCCTGCTTCTACACTGTGTTACTATGTTTTTTAAAAAAGCTAAAAAACTTTTTGCTCTAAAATATAATCATATGAATGAAATTTCTTCTATCCCCTATAGATATAGAAAACTGTTCCCTGTCTTAGCAGACTTAGTATTGTTAAAGTGAAAACCAAATATTACAAACAATAACCATCTCAGCAACAACAAAAAAGCTGAGTTCCTTGGAACTGTGGTTGAGATCTTAGCAAGGAGGTATTTTGAAGCATGAACTGGTATTTTGGCCATGGTGTTCATTTGATTTACATTGTTCAGCAATGTGACACTGTAGGAATACAAAGAGCCCCTGCTCGTAACCTAGTGAGCCTGTCAGGATATACTCTAGAGAAGGCAGTAGCACCATAGATAACATGTATTCACATTCTGTTGAGATTATGTCAGTCTTACTAACAAAGAGAGCTAACATTTCTGTAGAATTCCTGTGCACCTGGCACCACAATCAACTTTTAAGTGTGTTAGCTATTAAGTCCTTTGAACAACTATATAAGTGAGTGGTGCTTTCTTTCTCCTATAGAAGAGGAAACTAAAGTTTCCCAAGGCCCCATTACTCTGGAGTCAGCACTTTTCCCCCGCTGGTTCCTTATGTTCCAGTTTCAGCACTTTTTTTTTTTTTTTTTCATTTCCTCAAATGAGTCATGCTTTTTTCCCCTTCAGGGTGTCTATGTCATTTAAATATCTTTCCTATTTTCCTATCATCCACCTTTACCTGCTCCAGACCTGTTCTTTTTTCAAACATGGAATTCAAGTTTTTTTTTTTTTTTTTTTTAAGAGAAGCTTTTTTAGTACCCTGGATCTCACCTTCATGCCATTTATCATGATGGTTATGAAAGTATCTTGACCTTGTTATATAATTTCTCTATTGCTACCAGCAGTGTTTGTTCCCAAGAGAAGTATGGATAGCAGATTTGTTGGCCTTGGTGCTTTCCTTCATGGCTGCGACTGAAGTGGGTACTCAATAAATACTTGTTGAAAGAATGAATGAATGGAATAAAACAAGACAGGATTTCTGTGCTTAAATGAGAGCACAGAGTCCAAGATGTACTGCTTATTTTTGAAGAAAACAAAGCATATGCTTTCATTTAATTTCAATGAAATAGAAACTGACACATTTTTTAAAGAGTAATTAACTATTTTTATATGCCCTTTTTGGTTCTCGGTGGTAAACATAAAAGCCTATAAATACCTCCTCTCTTCATTTTCCTCTGATTAAAAAAAAATCTAAAAAATTCAAAACATAAACCAATTTTATTAATAAGCTTTACATTTAGTCTGAAACAAACTGGTTGGAAACTTAGTAATTGACCATCCATTGGTCGATTTTCTGTGAATATTTCCTTTCAGAATGAAACTATTTCAGCTTCATGAAGTGTTAGTTACTGGAACAGAAATTACAGCCCAAACAAATTAATAGTCTTACCAAATTGTGCCTGCTTTAGCCACAGTGCTGTTGGTGGTAGGGGGGCCTAAGGAGGGCTACACAGGCCAAGAATGGGGTGAAGGAGGAGGCTTATCATTCCTGTGAGGTGCAGTGCTGTGGAAAATGTAAAGTGCAGATTTTAAAATTGAAACAAAAGGAAACAAATTGAAAAAGATTAGTCTTTTATTACACAAAATCTTAAAACCAAATTGTTGGTATAAAAGCAAAAAATTCTTGGCAGACTTATTAGCATTCAAGCCTAGAATGAGAAGGTTTAAGTTTGATCACAATACTGTAGAGTTTAAGGTGAAATATTTGCCTTTAGACTTTATGGTGATAATACTGATCATTAAGAAAAACACTTAAATCAATAACACCACTCTTCTTTCTGTTAAAGTTGATCTGTACTACTTTTTGTGGAGAAGAATGGCTGTACTTATTGATATGCTAGATAAAAAAGACACATTTTGTTTCCTTATAGCAAGGAAAAATAAGAAACTTTATATCTGGGTGAAAAAAAATCATGTAATTTTACATAAGAAGTTTTGTAATTAGTTTTTGCTGAAAACATTTATGGTCAAATATTTAAACATTTTAAAGGAAACTTCAATATTGTTTAGTTCTAAACAATTAGATGATATAGGCATCTAAGTAGATCTTTAAATATCCCTTTCATAAATTTGAATTTTTAATTTACTTACAATTTACAGATGAGACTATATAAACAAAGACAGTCTGTCATTTTAAATACTTGTCATTTTAAATACTATGAATATTATAGTTTCATTTTAGAGGCCATAAGTATAGAAAGAATATTAAGAACAATATATTAAATTAGAATGCTATTATTATTGAAATGTATTTTCATATTCTCTAAATTGAATGCTTCCTCGATGATAGATTGGTTTATTTTATTTAAAAGAAATTGTAATTCTCTTTATGTTTTAGAATTCTATTTTTCTATAACTTTATAGATCTCTCTCAACTGAAGGAACACTGTTTTTTGTAAATAAGGACTAGAACTTTATAATGTTGTTAATACAATTTCTATTCTATTTTCATGTGTTTAGATTGTTAATGTGGCACCTGAACTGGGAGTCATGTCATAAAATTTGGATCTTTGTGAGTGAATGAATTATCAGTTAGATAATACTTTTGGAAGATCAATGAATTATCAGATAATAATTTTGGAAGATCAAGTAATACATTAATTTTAAATTTAATCATGTTGACTTAAATCAAAATCTCTTTATAGTTATCTCTATACCATAACTCACTTTTATTTTGATTGAAATAAGTCAAGACACTTGTTTTTATTCCAGTTGTCCAATTTGTCTTTTCTATTCTAGGCTACTGATAGTACATTCCCTAATTATTGTATAGGTTTTCTTTTTCTTTTTGGTGCTTTTTAAAGAAATTAATTCACCTTTTATTTTTCTATTTTGTATGAATTTGGGGAGTCTTTTGATCCCCAAAATGTCAAATAGGTTTGACACTTATTAAAGATGTGACATTTATTAAAAAATGACAAATGAATTCGGCATTTATTAAAAAATAGTTATGGAATTGTGGCCTGTAGTTAAGTCTAAAGAAATGAAGTAAGTTTATTAGTGATTTTTAAAGACTGATCCTGTTTCAATTTGTTTGAAGATAGTCCCAGTTCATGTACATATCCCAACATAATTATTAGTAATGATTTCCTATATTGCTTGACTATAAATATTATCACCTTGATATTATTGCCTTAAACAAAATGTCCAGCTTTTTCTGAGCAGTTTTACATGGTAAAATATGTCAATAGATTGCTTAAATTTGGGGGGCAATTTTGTTTTTGACACCAATAGCAGATATTCTATGTTCTAAAAGTATTTGCTACTTTAGTAGCTAATATCTTTGGTCTGTGCTCTTTGAAATGGTATTTAAATACTTTAAAATTGTTTATTAAATTTGCACTGTTCAAATATTATGCTTTTGAGTCACATGAGAGAGCTGAGAAGTTGGATTTCTGTAAAGGAGGAAGTAGAGTGCTAGAGAATAAGTTGTTTGAAACCAACATCCCTCCACCTTTGATAGTGTTCACTTAGGGGTATTTATCCTTTATGTTCCCTCATTTCTTAAACCATAGCTGTCTTTTAAGAAAGTTAATTGTCTAAACACTATATTATTTGCAAAGAATAGAACATTAACATACACAGACAATGTCTCAAGTGAAAAAATTTTATTTGGATAGAATTGATTAAATTAACTTTATGTTCTAGATCAGTCAAACTACGTATTATACATCTATGCAGACTTTTTATTGAAAAGACTATCCATTTATTATATTTAGGATGATAACTAAAGAATGCAAAATAGTGAAATAAATGGACTAAGATAAATTATAATTTTAGAAGTCACAAATTAGAATTAATAGACAAGGAAAATAAAGGTTAAAATAAGAAAAGTCCTGGATTTGTCTGGGAGAAATGTCTTCTAACCTCATGCAATATAAGTATGGTTGAACAGTGTAGGTTGAAGAAACTGATGGTTGCATTGTAATTTTTTCTTCAGGTATACGTAATGGTGCTTTTATGAAGTGCAAAAAAAAGTGAAATTAAAAATAATATAAATTTTAAAGGTGGGAAAACAGGATAATCACAGGGGAAGGAATAAAATAATAAAGAAAGAAAAGAGTGAAAGAGTAAAAGAAAAAAAAAATCATTGGATCTAGGTTGGAAATAGAATGAGTGCCAAGGCCTTTTGGCTATCTCTGAAGGTATAAACCACATGAAATTGCTCAATAAATTTTCTCTGTAGCAAAAATCTCATAAGGGCATACACTTTCTATCCTTTAGAATGCAGACTAGATCTTGAAGAAGCACTTGGCAAAGATAAAACTTTAATGTGTAAAAAACAAAAACAAAAACGTAAGTCCTTCTTTCAAAGTATTTTCCATTCCCTTGATGTCCCACTGCCAAGAAAAAGTTTTAGCCTTGGGAGATTTCACCCTATGTGTTAAAACTTTGGCAAGAATTACTGTCAAAGGGATTGAGTGGGTGTTCACTTGGAATTGAAATTATAACTGTGTACTAGACATCAGGGGTCATCTTTCTGTCTATTGAAAATGTTCTAAGATTCTAAATACCAAGAAAGATGTAGCAGACAAGGTGAAATATTTAAGTGGATGGATGCAGAGAAGGCTTGAAGATTTCAAAGAATACCATTCTTTGTCCCTTACGGCACTGTAAGACTTGATAGGAAGTTATAAATACTCCCAGGAAGGTGAAAATACTGGGATCTAACATTAGGTTCAGACCAACACTGTCTTTTCCTATCATTTGCGCAGACTTATTTATAAATCATATTCTTCTGTCTCAAAAAAAGTTCCTGCATATTTCCAGATTTTTTCAATTTTCTTTTTTTTTGCAATATATGAGAAGAGTTTCAATCTTCTGCTATTAATACAATATGACCAAAAACCCCCCCATAATTATTTAAATAATGGAGATGGATTTCTCAGGGAGAATATTTATCCAGGATGAGAAATGTGCATGATTAGTTGGCTTTGTGATATAAAATTAAACATTTTTATCTATCTGTCTGTCTGACTGACTGTCCATCTATCTATCTGTTATATGTAACATATAAAGCATTTAGAATATATTTTTTGCTTGGGAAGAATTAAGGATTGAGAGACCAGATTTACTGCTTTTTCTTCTTGCTCAACTTCTCCTTGCCCTAGAGACAGCCTAGGGACATCTTGGCTGAACATTATGCTTCAGCAGAGCATGGTTTAAAAAAATAATGGTACAGGGCTAATCAAACCACAATTCTTTCAATCTAGAAATCCTACTGCCAGGCCATTTAAAGACAAAGCAAACTAGATGCCAAGTAATTTTGATGGCCCATGCAGTGATGTCTAATTGTTATCATGACATGAACCTTCAGGATTTTTTGTTTTGTTTTGTTTGTTTGTTTTGTTCTGTGAGAGACAGACTCTACCAGTTTCAGGTAGTCTTTGGTGGCACAAGAGACACTACATTTCTTAGTCTCCCTAATGGTTCATTGAGGTCATGTGACTGTTTGTATATGATTGAATTTTTTGTAATTTGTAGTCCAATGTCCTAGATAAGGAAGAAGTCAAAATATTTTGAACATAAAAGGTGAAACTTTGAAAAACCCTTAAAAATACTGCTCTAACAGCAAAACCAAGATGATATCAAAAGGCCACCTGAGAGTTGCTGAAATGGTCAGGAGACTATTTGTATCAGGAATATACAGCATGTCTTGGTCCTTAGAGAAACAAAGAAGTATTAAGTGAGAATAAGTCAAACTAAACCATGGCAAGTCTCAGTGATAATTGACCATGTAAGATGAAGGGAGAGTTTGTAGAATCTATTTAAAATTTTAACTTGCTATGGTAAATGAATGGTTTGTCAAAAAGAAAGTCAAGTTTGAGTTCTTACAATGAGGTACAAACAAATTCTAGTCAATCTGGAAAAAGTTTATGTACTTAGATTTTATAAGACTAAGAGTAATATATCAGTGCGAGACTTGGAAATAATACTAATAAATCAAAATAATGACTGTCCTTATATTTAATATAAGTATGACTTTCTTGCATTTATTTAAAAACTGGATACACTTTGAAGTTGGTACCTATCTCATAAAGATTGGATTTTATAAAAGCGTACACCTGCTTCCAAGGTACTATCCACTTAACTTTGATCTATAACTGACTCTGTTATCACTTGTTCTGGTTAAAGAAACATCCCAGTATGCTGACATTAAATGCTACCTGGAGACTGAGAAGAGGTAATTTTCTGTACCTTTATTCAAATTCCCAAGTTTACACTGGTTTCCATAGAATTTATGTATTTAATTTATGATATAAATTTTTATCAGTCAAACTTTTTCATTTATTCTTTTTTGTAGATCTTTGCTATCTTGAACTATTATTTCTTTTATATGTCATTTTTTTCCAAAAAGAATGAGAATCAGATGAGTTAATTTGCTAAAAAATTTTAACATTTACCAGTGGGGCATTAAAGCAAAAAAAAAAAAAAAAAAAAAAAAAAAAAAAAAAAAAAAAAAAAAAAAAAAAAAAGGTCAAAATTGATTTCCAAAAAATTTGAAACTTTTTAAAATTTGATGCTGGGGGGTTCTCTAAATCTGCTGCAATTCTCTCAAAGCTGTTGTCCTTAAAGCCTTACATCCCTTAGCTATAACCTCAATATGTTTGCTCAGTTACTTAGGGACACAAATGTAAACATAACAAATACCACTGGAGGAATAACTCTCTGTGAACATGAATAAAAGGGAAAGGACCTGGGGCTTGGTTGCGTTAAAGTCTGAATGAGTCAGCAATACAATTCCATTGAAGAAATAAGCCTACTTGTTTTAATAAAGAGGAAAGGATATACCAAACAAGTCAGAGAAGGAGACTTTTTATTTTATTTTTCTGTATTTAAAAAAATGTTCAGGAATGGAAACTTACAAGATATGTGAAAGAATAAAAAGGATTATATAATGAATGACTAATGGGATTGATTTATAAGCTTTCAGATGTCCAAAGAGTGTTTGGACATATTCACTGTTGTATTAAATTGAGGAGGTTTGCCGAGAGTTATTTTCTATAATTCTGGACAACAAAACTATAATGAATTTTAATAAAAATAAAGTAAGGAAGATTAAAACTAGGCTCAAGGAAGACATTTTTTAACATGAAGGTGATGGAATTCAGTATCAAGAATATATTACAGATGCTGAGATGCCTTTTGTTGGGTGCTCAATAAGTCTTTCTTTCCTCTTCTATCCCTCCCTTCTTTGAATCCCAGCAAGAAGAGAAATTTAGTATTTGTTCTGGTTGTAATAGTCTGAAGAACTGAACCAAACAGTCTTTTCAAATTTGATCCTCTTTACCTCTCTTTCACAGACTTCCTGCTACCTTAGAAAGTGGTTGTCTCTTTGGGTGAAAATTAACTGGAATGATAAACGGAGTCCTTGAAAGAAGAGGCCCTAAGGAAGTTGGCAGCTTTTTCTCTCAGATATTGTTTATGCCTCCAGTCGTACTCTGGCAAACAGTTCGAATCATGGGGACCTTGATTGGATAAATTAGATTGGAATGGTCAGTAACAGCCTCCAAACTAAGTAAATGTCTTTGTCCTGTCTTTTTAAAGCAAAAGCTTTTTATAACGCGTTTCATGTCAGACAACCAGGCTTCACTCACATTCATTTGCTCTACCTCCTTTTAGGTGTGCACAGCAATCTTTCAAAATAGCCTAAATATTTTTTTTCCTTAAACAAATACTTGATAAGATTGAGGGATTAATCAAGGAAGGTGTCTCTCTCTCTCAGTATTCCTCTTCATTGTCCAAATATAGTCCTGGAGTATCTTATTTGCAGACATATTTATAATGTCAAAATGCAATTTCTTGTCCATTGCCTGAGGAAATGCTTTCTCATTGAACATTTGAAACCATAAGAAAGACTCTTAGGGTTTTGATAATTTTGAGAATAGCTGAATACCAAGAAAGAAATAATGGACTCCAGAGATTTAGGATTAAACCATAAAATGTTTTTCCTTTCTTAGTGTAAGATCTACTGACTAAAGTGAACTGTTTTTGATGATGTGAATTTATTAATCTTTTGAGGTGTTTCCCTCCCTCCCCATCAGAAGGCAAAAACAGAGGAAAACATAAAACAGTAGACTTTGGGAGACCAAAACTTCTGATTTGTGTTTCTAACAGGCACATTTTAAAAAAAAATTGCAGCACGTAAATGCAATGTAAACAGACAGACAGAATTTTAGTGCACTGCAACCTTCAGTTCCTGTTTTTTCAGGGACATGATTCTCACATCAAGAGATGCATGGTAATGTCTGTGGCACAAGGCAAAATAAGATTTGTGAGATCATCAGGGAAGATAAAATTTCCTCGGTTGTGGTTTCCATGTGACTCTAACTCTGTTGTGTATTGCTTGAAAATAGAAAGATAAATATCGTTGTTAAAAGTTCCCAGGCAATTTCAGAATTTGAGGTTATTGATTCTCAGTTTATGTTCTCCTTGGCTATTGTGCTCTGTGCTAAATAGACTCAGACTTTTAACAGTCTTGCTCCACTGTAGTTCCTGAAGCTTTGGGACTCTGTCTCATTTAGTTTCTTTTGTACTCATGACTCCAACTCTTTCCCATCTTTTATTGATTCTTACCAGACTTTGGGCATGAAATAAATTATGATATGTAAAAGATTTGACACTTGAATTTCATTTTGGGTTTAATATAGCATGCTGAAACAAGCCCTTAAAATGAAGTTTTCCTTCTTAGGTTTTGAGTACCACCACCTTTCCTGGAGTCCCCTGGAATCTGATGAGTAAATCTTTCTTTTCTTTTAGTGCATCAGAATCTTATTCTGTCTCGTGACCGTTAAGGAAGATTTAATCAGGTAGTGGCATTGCCTGAATTGTTATACTCATAGAAATTCTCCTTCTGGCTCAATTTATATCTTATATATACTATTTCCTTTTGATTAAAGAGAGTATGGGTATGAAATTATAACTACTTAAAAATCACATTTGAAGATTTAACTATTAATTTCTGACCCACCTCCTTCCCTTCCTATAGATCCCTTATCTATTCTGAGATACTATCTGGGGAATTAATTATTAATTAATTTAACAATTACAATTCCCTCTTTTACTTCAAAATTGGTCATTTTTTTTTTCAACCTTGCACAGACTTTCACCATTGCCTGCATCCCATTTCTGGGCCTGCTAGTCCTCTGACCTAATCTGTACTTACCCCTTTCTCTGTTCTGCGTTGTAGGAAGCTTGACTACTTTGGAGTCAACATCTCATACTCACATGTCAGCAGGATTCCACTTAGATTTGGTCACTTTGCCATGGGACATACTGGCTAAAATATTGAAATGGTGCATTGAGATAACAAGGTGTCTCTCCCTTCCTCAAATGGCCTCCAGCTGCTTTCCTAAAGGAACTTTTCTTTCCTCTAGACAGCTCCTCTCTGGCTCTAGTTCTCACTTGGCTGGTCTTCCATAGTTTATTTCTGCTGCCATTTCTGGAATGGCTCCTTTGCTTTTGAAATGATAGAGTAACATCCTATTGTTGCTTCTTTCTGGTCTAGCTAATTATTCTTTCTTTGGTTTTTACATCTAGCATATTTAATAACTCCCTGCATTGAATTCTTTCAATAGTACTTCATGTAACTTTTGCTCTTATTATTTTGGTCTTATTTGTATTAGTCGTTGACTGATACAGTACATGAAGCATACAGTGCAGTACTTGTTTCTATACCTGTCTCATTCTACTCAACAGTGACTTGAGAGAATTAACTCTATTTAGTTAGCTTAGCTCTGATATCTAATATCTAGTTCTTGGTACACTTTAGGTAGTCCTTAGCAATATACTTTAATACATTCATAGTATTTGACTAGGCTGGGCACAGACTATAAATTAGCAAAATGTAACAGCTTACTGCTGATTGTGTCATATTTTAGAATTAATATTTTTGTAATATCCTGTGATCCAGACCTGAAACAATTTTTAAGTATTATTTTTATTCATGGTTATAAAAAAATCTATTTTTATTTAATACTAGCTGCCAGCACTACTGAAGCACAGAATTGGGGCAGAGATGGGCACAAGCGATCAAGATGTTGGTTCATGGGTGATAGGGTGGTGGGAGAACTTCGGGATAGGCAACAATGCCTATATATATATATATATATATATATATATATATATATATATATATATATATACATACACATCAAAAGGAAAAAAAGCTATTTTTAGCATAGATGACAAAGGAAAAATGCGGTGGTGGGGGTGGGCAGGGAAGTAACCCACAATTATTTGAGCTAAAGAGTTAAGTAGAATGTATAGCATTCATAAGAAACATAAACATCAAAAAAAGCCAAGTCAAAGTATTTTCTTTTCTCCCTGTTTTGTAACTTTCCAAGAATACCTACAATTGCCATAGCAGAATCGCTTGATAGATAGTTGCATTTTCATTGATTTGTCTGCTGAAGACCTCCCTCAAGCAAAATAAAGAATTGGAGTACACACTGAGATATTTTAATGCTTCATTCACATTTCAGTTCTATTTGGCTAAGAAAGGTATAGGAAAGTTTAAGAAAGTTTTGTGAATAGACATCTGATGAGAGATCCAAAACATTAAGTGAAGGTATGTTTTTTGAAGATGAAAAAAGATTGAAAAGGAAGTAAACATTTAGATAGGTATAGGAACAAGCGAACAGAAATACTGAGGTGAGAGTGAAAATATCTCCTCCTGAATATCTCTATTTGTGCAGAGGAAATCTATTTCATAAAAAGTTAAGCATTATCTTACTTTCATGTTTTCTACACTTTAAAGTGACTGCGTACTACTGTTCAAGTATAAATATGTAGAAGCACAAAACCGACTATATTTTATGCTTAATTTAACAGTACATTAAGTGCTTGGGAGTGAAACTGATGGAGGCAGGCACAAAGTCATTGAGTTGGAATCTACCATTTTTGAAACAAGATAATTTCTGAGACATAAATCTTAAATTTTCTCCAAAAAAGAAGTTTTTTGTTTTGTTTTGCTTTGTTTTGTACAGGCAAAGAATACAAAACAGAAAATAAATTAATCTGTGAGGTTCATAAGAGTTTTAATAATCCCTACTTTTCTCATCACTTAATATTTTTCTAGTTTCTAGGATGATAGCATAACTTGATCTTCTTTTTACACTTGATCTTAGCCAAAGGCCGAGAAGCGATTGATCTTCTTTTTCAATACACTAATTATTAGATTTGTCACTTGTGTTCAGTTTATGACAGCCTGGAAAGACTAACAAAATGAGTTCAGAGAATTTAACTTGTCCAAAATCATATATTTAGTAAATGAAAAAATAAACTAGTTTTAATCCAGGAGTTGAATTTTTATAGTATGTTTATGCATTTTTCCAATTTTTGTTCTTATGTTCTATCTCTCTTTATTGGTTAGGATCTATCAGTTATAAGTTACATAAAAAATTAAAATTTACCTGATAATTAAAGGAAACAAATATTAGTGAAGCTATAAAGTAACAGGAACTACCATTCGTTGCTAGGAAATACAAAATGGTATAGTCACTTTGGAAGACAGTTTGGTAGTTTTTAACAAAGATAAACATAGGCTTACTATACAGTCTAATAATTGCTCTCCTAGGAATTTATCCAAATGAGTTGAAATTTATCTCACACAAAAATCTGCATATGAATGTTCATAGTGACTTTATTCATAAAAAACTTGGAAGCAGCTGAGGTATTTGTCAATTGGCGGATAGAATAAATTATGGTAAATTTGATTAATGGAATATTACTGTGATAAAAGTTGAGCTATTAAACCACAAAAAGGCATGGGAAATCTTAAACTCATAATTAAGTGAAAGAGGCAGTTTGAAAAGACTGTATTGTATGATTTAGCTATATAACATTCTGGAAAAATGCAAAACAATGGAATGGAATGTGCCACTCCAATGAAGGTGTAAGTGCCAAGAGGAGAAATTGTGTCAGGTAGAGGGAAGCATAGGGAACTGTATGTGTAATGTTTCTATAAACATAAATCTGCTTTAATACTAAAAAGAGAGAATATTTGACTGGTGATAAGACCTAGGGGCAGGCTGATCTGAATAAGATGTATAATGCCAAGGTCCAGATTCTTATTTCTCAGTCTTGGTACTATTCCAAAGCAGCTTGTTTTCTCAGTGCCACAGAGAACCTTAATTTCTCTGGGTTTTCTCTTCTCTCAATTATGTCTACACAGAAATAAAAAATTCACTTCCTCAAAACACACACAGAATCCCAGAATAATTGATTTTCATGGCATTTGATTGACTTGTGGTGTCATGTGATTACACTGAACCAACCACTGTGGCTCGAGATCAGCTCTCCCTCAAAGATAACAGAAAACAAGGCTGCCCACATGAGCTGGACACAAATAATCCCATTTAAACCACATAGCTGGGAGCTCATAGACCCATAAATAAAACAAGAAAGAAGTGAAATACAGGTTGGACAACACCTAGTAAATATATACAGCATTATCTATGTAAAGGATAGATACTGTATTCTTGGTTTATGATGGAGCAGCTACATATATATTTTTGCCTTCAGATGGGGAATTTCCATGTCTAAAAATATTCATTCTGTTGGTTTAACAATACCTGGAATTTAATAGTCCCATTATGTTATTTGTTTATTCAGTGAGCACTTATGCATAAAGTGCTCCTTTAAGTTGTAGAAAATACAAATATGACATAGTTTAAGATGACTTCAAGGGGTTTACAGTATAATATGAAACAGAACAGACAAAGTAAAGACTGTCACAGAGGGACTGGGTGTTTCTAGATAGATGTCAAGGGAGCTTCAGGGAGGAGCTCATAGTGAAACTATGTCTTGAAGAGCCAACAGAATTCCACTGGTTGTTCCAGTCAGGTGAACCACACCAACCAATCCAGAAATCATAACAAGGAAACCAAAGCTTGAACAAAAGTGGCAGCTTGGAACATGTGAAGTTTTTGGAAATGGCTAGTGGTTGAGCAGGATATAAGAAAGAAAAGGAAGAGATAAAGTCAGAAATGTAGATACAGGTTAGTTTCATCAATGACTGAGGAAACTTTGAGAGCAGAGGGAGTAACAGTATTTAAAAGAAGCAACTGCATGTTGGTGTAGTGTGACTTTCTTGCAAGGGCCATGAATTGTGGAGAAAGAGATTTTTTGAGACTGTGATAGGAGTCTAAAGTGTCTATGTTTGAGCTCCAAAGTAGCTGTCACAATAGAACAGGGGGCTGACTTAAGGTGTTATGCTTGGTCAAATACAAGTTACTCCTTTAACAACAGTACTTAGATGCATAGTTATCATTCATACTTCTGTGTGAATTCAATATGACTAGGTAAATCTATTTCATGTATTTCCCCAAATGCGTTTCCAGAGGTAATTATGATTACACATGGATTTTAATGATTCATATTACCAAAAATACTCCATAAACCTGGTTGCAAATATGTATACTGATATCTATAACCCTTTCATTTTATAATATCCATTAAAATGCCATCACCAAAGAAATTTTGCAAGAAATAATATATCTTGTCTATTAAAATATGCATATAAACTATTATTGTTGGCTAGTCGTCTCTAGTGGAAGTAGTGCACAAAATATTCCTGTAATCCCTAAACAGTGACTCTCCTGAATTTTATCAATCACCTCATTGTTTTTATTAAGCAATTCTAAGTTTAGAATGGTCAACTATTACCGTATAGAATTTTCATCTGGTAAAATACTGAGATGGAATACCTTATACTTGGAATAGTATGACAGACTAGGGGAACACAAATGTTTATTCCTTTTACTGATCATGAATTGGAAAAGAATGGGAACACTTGGAGAACAGCCCATCTCCAGCCACCATCTGCTTGTTATAGCATGTCATTTTTTCCTCTTTTTTATTACTATTATTAACACACTATAAAAAATGCATTTAAATAACATTAAGTTTGCAATACAAACCAACAAAATGGAGTCACTCAATCTTTAACTTCTTCTGTAGAAATTGTTTTATTCCTCTTTTTAGACATTGTTTGGAGTTATGTAGTATCCTGCTGTTCAGTTATAGTAAAAACAGGTGTCTGGGGAAGGTAATTACCAAACTTACATTTGGTGCTTTATTTTCTTTTGATTCAAAGTGTGTTCGCATATTGTGTACTCCTAGTGATATTAGATTAATAATGCAAGGATGTCTTACATTAGTCCTGACTACAATTGTAAAAGTTTATGCTTTAGTAGAAGAAATGACAATGTGAGAAGTAATGTAATGAAATATAAAAAGCAAACATATTAATTTAGTAAACACCTATTCAGTCTATTATGAGAAAGGACATTATATTTTATATTATGTTGATATTTTTACACATACCCAAATTAAATGGTGAAGTTTAAAATATGTATAGCATATTTATATGGTTTTGAGGCATTTGTATTTTTTCTAAAAATAAAATACAGCTTTATAAATAATTCAAAATTTTAACATCAAAGTGACAGTAAAACCCATTAGTGTTTTCTGCCATAATTGTCGGTATGATGGTCCATATGGGTATCTATGTGTGTATACATACACATTTTTACCTGAAAGAAGATATATTAAAATATTTTTCTCTGAGAATATTCTTTAAGGCATGTTTAACTGTAACATATGTACATGCATTTTGCATATCCCTGTAAGAATGGATGTTTAGAGTTCCTGAACTTGTGGCAAACTAGCATAATACTGATGAGGGCTGATTAATAAACAAGTATGTCAGCCAAGGTCCAGTCAGAAAAACAGAACACACTTAGGGTTTCAAACGGAGGGAATTTAATATAGGTAATTGCTTATACAGGTGTTGAAAGGGCCAAGGAAGTGGAGAGGGGAAATGAGTTAATCCAGAGATAAATAGTGACAGGAAATAGGTAATGGAGCTAGGAAAACTGGAAAGAAGATGATGTGCTAAAGTTCAGGACGAACAGCCCACTAGGATTATGGAGAAGTGGAGAAGTTAAGGAGAAGTTAGGGCAGAGACTGAATTTTCTGAGGAATTGTTGCAAATTACAGAGTACTGCTAGAGCAGAAAGTAGAAAAGAAAATAGGAGAGAGAGAGAGAGAGAGAGAGAGAGAGAGAGAGAGAGAGAGAGAAGAAAATAGGCTTCTCAATTTTTCTCTTGCTTATGAATCTGTCAGGCTTTTTTAATGGGACAAGCTGAAAGGCAGTCATCCAGCTGGCAAAGGAACCTAAGAAATGTAGTTTGCAAAATCCTAACACTAGCATTACTAAGTAAGGAAAAAAGGATGGACGTAGAACTGAGAGCAATAGTGCGTCACCAACTTTACAAGTAAAAGCAAACCTAAGAATATTTGGGAGGAGAATCCTGAGAAAAGACTAGACAGTGAGACAATTTAATAGTTAGGGGTTCAAAATTGCTAAAGGAGGACCTTATTTTGCTTGGATACGCAGATGCGATCTTAGTATTTTGACTGTGTGTTAAAGAGAGTATTGTGGTTAGCTCATGACAATGCCTGGAAGGATAACTATTGTTGTATGGGGCATTTTAAAAATTTGTGTTTTTTCAGTTATTTTTTCTAAGTGGAGGATAAAATTGGATTTTTAAATGTGAACTTAATATAGTATGTATACATGTTGGTTCTCAGTAATGCACAACTGAAACTTTATCATGCTAAATGCAAAGTTATTTTAATAAACAAATAAAGTTAGAAAATAAGAAATAACAAAAAATAGAAAATAAAAACATTGTATAAACAAACAAAATAACCACATTCTTTTATCCCCTCATTCATCCTTTTAAAGAAAAATTGGATCACTTCTCAACAGCAGGTTGTTCTTATGTAAAAATCAAAGGAACAAGAATTAAGTTTTCAAGATATTCACCTGGTTATATGGACTTCAAAATGTTCATTGATAGAACTGTTCACACATACTTGGAGGAGCTGGTGCTGCCATGGGCAGTGCCTCAGCTACAAAGAACACAAGATCTTCTATGAGCACTGAAAGCTTACTTTATATGTGGGATGGGGCTTAGCTGTTAAGTGTCACGAATAACCACAAACGGCAGCAAAACACTGTTTTATTTGTTTTCTTCTTTCATACTTTTAATCTCTTGAAATCCACCATCATAATTAAGGCCAATATAATTACTGCTTTGCCTGGTTGGGTACATAACTTAAAAATTACAGCAAAGCAGGTGGGAACATGATGCCCAAAATCCTTTCTTTCTATTTTTTATATTCTTATGTGTGTAAGGGGATAGTTTGTTTCATTGCTGAAGATGGGAGGCAATGGAAAGGGTGAAGCTGAAACAAAGAACATAGAAGTTTGAGAAGAAGCCAAACTACTCTCATCTGAAACAGAGGAACTGTGGGAAGATTTGTGCAAAGCCTTGATAGGGACCTGGCATCAGTGAGCTCAACAGCAGATTGCCTGTGGAGATCTAGATTCAGAGTCTGACCAGGTCTAGGCTGTGAGAGCAGAGGAAAATAGCTGACACCATACACTTGCCACTTGTAAGCTTTCAGTATCTTCAAAATGTGACCTTGAACTTCCTCCAATGTTTAGGAGACATGAACAAAAGAAACTAAAACATAACTTCTATGGTTCTTTTCTTTCTCCAGAATTCATTCATTCACGAGTCTCTGAGATGGACTCAGAGACTTGAATTGACTAACTTAAATGGATTGACTTTAGTCCAAGACAAACTCAAAATTCACTTCCTTGAAGTGTTAACCTCGTAGGTCTTATGCTGAATGCGTGCAAGTCTGAATGCGTGCATTCCCTGTCTCGCAATAGATCCAGACTTACATGCATATAGATTTCAAGTGATCCTTTTCTTTAACCCTACATACATAACCAGAAAACTTATGAACCTATAGAATAGATTGTTTTCAAGTTTAGAAAGACAAGTTTGTACCTGGTAAGTAATTGGTTTACTAGTAAGAAGAAAAATGTAGATTAAATCTACAAGAGATTCTTTCATGTCTTTCAGACAGGATACTATTAAGATGCCTGGTAATGATGTCCGTGACCCATGGATCCACATGAGCTTTTAAGAAGTGGCGAGACTATAAGTTAGAACAACCATGTTGGGCACAGAGACACTGTTCAGAGTCAGTAACTCACTCTTCAGGGATTTTGAGGGAACTCTTTTGTGTGTACTCAAAGAAACTTGTACAAGTGGATGAAATATAGAGAATTCTTGTAGGGGTAACCACCATATTTAAAATGGTAGTTACCTCAATGACAGTGTTGGGTTAGCGTTAGGAATATGTGCTTGAGATCAGGATGGAGCATGTAGAAGGAAAAGGTGTTCACACACTTGATGCACTTGATTTGATATGGGGTGCAGTCAAAACTATTGGCAAGGTTTTATTTCTTTTTCTGTGAGTTGGTTATATGGGTTCAATATTCCATTTGCTTTATTACCCCTGACATTATCCAGGTTACATATTAGGATGGTCCATATGAAATTATTTATGTTCTACAAAAATGGCAGTTTGACATGGCTCAGCCTAATATTGCATTTTGTACTTCAAAAATTATTTAGAATCTAATAAATTACATTATGTAATAATAATAATAACAATTTGGGTACCTGCAGAGCTAATAATAATAATAATAATAATAATAATAATAATAATAATAATTTTCACATAATTTTTGAAAAACACTTTTAAAACTAGAATATCTTACTTCTGCAGTTCCAATGATGATGAGTAGATTACTTGCTGTATCTGGGTAACTGTGGTTTAGTGTCTTTAAATATGAATGAGAACTCCTATATCAAGATTAAAAAAAAAGTTGAGATTAAAACAGGTAGCACCAATGACTTTCTTTCTATATTAATCAGTGTAAATACTCAACTGTCTTCACATTAGGTAAGATTTGCTGACTGCTGTGGGAGTGGGAGGTGTATATCTATAGCTGCCGGCATCTGTCAAGGTCTTTGTTATACTCTATTAAAAAAATCACATTGTGTTTATTTCCCATGGGAATTAAGGATCATCCAAGTTACTGTGTAAGGTACACAATAAAGATCACATGGTAAGTTAGTACCATCCATTTCTCATTTTATTTTGTCAAACTCTATAAAATGAGTTGAAGTGAAGCAGTAAGAAGGAGATGAATTGTATCATTGCAATATTTTAAAATGGGTTGTAATTTTATTGACACACAACATACAGGTTTTGGCTATTCGTACTGCAAATACTTTAAAATATTATGCTTGAACCATTGGATTTTTCTTTGCCTTTATTGTTTATAAATTCAGTGGAAATTTCAGATCCTTGCATGGATTCTTACTCTTTCTAGAATAGATTCTATTACTCTTAACAGTCAAGAATTGTCCTTGTTAAACCATTACTTATGCTAAGTCTTCAAACCCCCAAAATACTGCTTGACATGCAGACACAGAATTCATGTTTTGAATGTATCAATTTATTGTAAGATCGTTCTTTATTTAATATTTACTCTTTAAACAATATTTCTTTTGATGCTTTTTCTGAGAGCACATATTGATGTTATTCCCTTTGAAATTTTGTTTCTTATAGTAGACATTCTGTTTCTTGAAGGCAATATCTTTTCCAGCACTTTCAGGACCTAATGTAATGCAATCGATCTGGCATTGATCAAATTGTATTTGTACCTTTACTGTATGTAATGCTTCCTTTTGATTCCTGTGCATTTCATGTTTTCTGCTTGATTTCTTTCTGCGAGCAGCTGTGACAGGTAGTTTGTATCTGAATCTATGGATATGAGAATACAAGATTTGAATAGAAAAGGACTATTGTTTCCACATCGAGCCAAACTCTAAATATCTCAAATTTGTTACCTACAATGTTATTTATCCTCTATCACAAAGTTGCATTTCTTTAATTTATGCTATATTTAAATGTCACCTATGTTGATGAAGTGTTGGACCTAAGTATTGACCATGAATTGCTTCATCCATTAGCACAGATGCTCATATATTAACACAAATGCTCAGGTGTGTGGGGGGTGAAATTAACTATCAGCACTTATAGTCAAATAATCAGATAGAGAGATTACACTTTAATTTGCTTACTAGAAAATTTAAACTATGGGATCATTTTACATTAATAACAATATATGGCAAAAAATAATCAAAGCATTTTCCTGTTGAGGCAGAATATTTGTCCAGCACCATGTGAGTTGCTCTGTTTATACTGGTGTATTTTGTCCTCAAATATTAGCAGAATCTGTATTGCAAATCATTTTTACTGAATTGGAAATTTGTCCAAAGTCACAAAATGTTGTGCTGTGGAAGAGTTCAAACTGTTTGTCATCAAGATCCAGGTTAAGTCACTATATGCTTTACTTTTGTATACATTTAAGAATTATGAAATTTCCAGTGTGCATTTGCCACTGTTGTCTTTCCTCTAACCCAACCTTTGGTTTCTGTTATCCTCTTTTCATTTGGTTCTCTTCTCTGCTCCTTCTCTACCTTTATAGGTTCTGCTTTCTCTCTCTCTCTTTTTTTTTTGCTAATTAAAACTTTTGCTCATTAAAAGTTCACTTTTACCACAATGTCCATTTTGAACTATTCCCTTTCTCATTCTACATATTTTCTAATCAATGTCATTAATTCATGGTTTAAATTTTGCAAATTTGCTGAGAACTTGCTTCCTTTCCATTTTCTCGTTGTGCAATGATTACTTTAAATTTGACTGAACTTCTCATCTCCCCTCTTAAGCCAACATCTTTTCCTATGTTTTCTAGTAGAGTGGGTAATTGCACTATCCTTCTAGTGACCCAACTGCAAGTGAGGGTCTCATGCTTCTATTCCCTCCCAACACTGACATATACCCTGGATCTGGTCATGATGAGGCCTCCATGTTTTATTAATTGTTGGTGGTCATTTTAGCTACTCTTTTCATACTACTGCTTCCTCAGGTGAGTTCACCTTTCCTGAGCTGACATGTGAGTTGCACCAGATTCATCTTGACATCTCTTTTAGACCTGTCCTTAATGCTGCTGAAAAAGTCATTTAAAATAGAATTCAGTTTGAACCTCTCTGAAACCTTCAAGGGTTTATTTCCATTGTAGGATGAACTCCTGGGTAATTCTTCATATGGTCTTTGCTATCTCTCCTATTTTAAATGTGCCTCCTACCTTACACCAAGTTCTGAAGAGTTTAAACTACTTGGACTATGTTATCCAAATATGTTATCTCTCAGTGTCACTCCATCATTGAATCCATACCTGTTCATTTTAATCAGAGATGGGGCTCCACTAACTCCTGTATTGACCCCTGAAATTATATCTTAGGAGCCACTTCTCAAAGTGTTCCTAAACATTATGATATAGGTTTGAGATAATTTATTTAAGAATTTATTCATATTTTGGTTCCCACTCCCAGATATTGTGAATGTTTTAAAGACAGAAAATATGTCATACTCATTTTTAATTCTCTGGGCTTAATACAGTACTGACACATAGTAGGTATTTAATATACATTAAACAATTCTTTAATCTTAGTGAGTTTGTTTTCAAATTTGCTATTAATCCCTGTTCATTTAGGGAAAAAAAATTAATACTGGAAAACAGCCAAAACGATGGTAAAGTTAATAGAAGCCTTCAATGTCTTGTAATAATATATTAATCTCATTGCCTTTTTTCTGCTACCAAACATATTGCTTATCTTTCTCTAATTTTGACTGGAATATGCATTTTGGAAAACCAAAATGTTTCTGAGAGAAACTTACAAATATAATCTAATAACTGAGCTTCAAGATAATTGAATATGCTACATTAAAAAGCTGCTAGTTTTTATTAAAATATTTTAGATCTTTATTTTCAATAACAATACATTTTTGGGCCAGTTTTCTTTATGTCACATAACTGGTATAAGCATTAAGTTCTCATCATTCTGTGAAACAGCAATTAAAATATTGTTCTAAATTTGCATCTGTGAAAATTAGGTTTAGCTAGGTCAGGCAAAATTGCTGAGGGATATACGACTAATAGCAAGCCGGGCTAAAATTTCAAAGAATTCCTTATTCAGAGCCTGAGAGAGTAACCACAACACAATTCTGCCGGGCATTTGTTTTTTTATAAAACTGTGCTCACAGAGATTAAATGAAAATCATGAAGAAATAAGCTACACTATGATGTTTTCCTTTCATTCTTTCAGTTTTATTCTTTGGAAGGATGTTATTGACTTTACGAAACCATAGATTCTATTTGGAAGTTTTATTTTTCTATAAAGTATTCCTAGTCTTATATCTGGGCCTATAGAGATAAAACTGAACGAGAAAGTGTTTTAGGAGATAATGGAAACTTGTGGTGAAGATGATTCATCCCAAGGGGATCTCAGGAAGGGAGCCCATAAAATATAGAGAACATTTCCATCTGGGCCAAGTTTGCTTAGCAGGACAATAGTAAGAAGGCTGGCCAGAAAGTGCTTTCTTTGCTACAAACCATGGAAGTTCTGGTTCAATTCTCTGTACTTAGAATGTAAAGGAAGTATAAACAAGAAGTTCAGCTACCAGATGGGGACCCTTCTAATTAGTTAAGTCTGCTCTAATTTTTGGCCACCAGTTGGCAGATGCAACAGATGCCAAGGGAGTAAACAGAATATGTTGGCAGTTTTGAATTTGAAACCAGTATATCACAAATAGATTCAATTTAAAAATATTTCCCCCATTGGTTAAACTCTGTAACTAAATTTTGTCAAATGCCAGGAAGTTAGAGATACATTGTGAACCATTTCTTCTTAGACATTTCATATTTTTCTCTGTAAATTGATGATAATCAAAGGTATGCACTCAGACCAGTTATCTCAGAATTTATAGAGTACCACAGTTACATTTGTATAAAAGTTGTATTTTAAGAGCTGTTTCTAGAAAGACACAGCTTGAGGTAATTATGGTTGTGAAGAAATTAAGAACTTTTGCTATAATAATTACAACCTCTAGTCTCCTCCCGTTTTTTGAAATCCAGTTGGCCATTGTAATGCTGTAACTACGCAGTAGGAAGAATGACAGTGTCACTTTGACTCTCTTGAGCATACTTACTTCCTTTGGAGTAATTCATCTGTGATAAGGTTCTAATTTTTCTATGCTCAGTAATAATTGGGAAATTTTCTTAATTTACATGCTCAATCAGAACTATCTGGGTGAGAAGGATGATCATTAAGTTTTGTGTTATTTGCTCTCAAAATTTGTTTCTTGATTATATCCCAGATATTTAGGAACATGTTTGTAAATGCTTGGTATATGCTAGGAACTGTTTGCCCTAGTTTCATCTAGATAGTTAAGGTAGAGTTTCTAACAGTTACTCATATACCCTAGTTGCTGTAATAAACTGACAATTTTTGCACTGTATATAGGTCAAACGTATTATGGAAACTCAAAGACTAGAACATGGAAGAGTAAGTATTTTTCTCTTGTGTGGAGGTCTATTATTGAAAATAATTCTAAAGGTGGTTATATATAGCCAGATTAATTTTTTAAAGAAAGTAGTAGTTGCCACTCTAGTTCCAGGGGAAGAAGATTATAGGTAAAGACAATCATTTAAAGATAGAACTGTGTATTGGGTGAAATGTAATTAGTTTGATGGGACATAACATAGTGAATTGGGTTTTGATAAGAGAAAGAGCTGTTTGTGACAGTAAGGGATAAGAGGGTGAGTGGGAAGTGAGGAGATAGTTGAAATATTTTATGCTTTTTATACTAGAAAACTAAGTCATTGTGTGGTAGTTAATCAACATAGTAGATAAACAAGGACCAGATGGTTTGGGGGATGGAGAAAATGTTTCAGTTCATAAATAACAAATTTATATGACTTGTGATATAGATATCATTGATATTAATTTGTGATGATAATGCTAATAATGCTAGTGATGATAATGTAACTTTTATTTGGCTTTAACTTTGCACCAATATTGTTCTGTATGTTTTGCACATATGAACACATTTAGTACCCATCACCACCTCACGATCTATATACATATATATGTGTGTGTGTATACATACACATATAAGAATTAGAGGTACTTAATGTCATGTTGATATCAAGTGACATTGTTGGAATTCAAGCCCATGTAGGTCAAGTCCATATTCTTAAGTAGTTTGCACAGTTTGGACCCAGCTTCCAAGGAATTCTGTTTGGGATGTCTGAAAAACAGCTGCTATTTTTTCTGGTAAGAATAAGGTCTGAGTTAAGAGTCATAAATTGAGTAGTCATATGGCTTTAGGTTGTAATTAAAACTATAATGTATGAGTTTGACTTTATATCTCTCAAGGGTAGTGATTACCAACTTGGGGGGATCTCAGAAGGACATCAACAGTCATCTGGGAATAATAGCTAAATAAATGAATTATAGCTAAATGATAGCTAAATGATGTCATGTGTATATTTTTCTGGGAGAAAGAGTCCATAGTATTTAAAACATCCTAAAGCAAACACATGATCCCACCACTTCTTTGACATGTTAAGAATCTTTTGTATAGAGTGAGGCAACATCAATATTGATAATAATCCCTGAAATTCTTAGTCCTGAAGGAACCTCTAAGGTAGCCGATGCTCTATTGAGTTTTCATAGAAAGTGATCTAGAAGTCTAGAAAGATAAAAACTGCTTAAAGAGCTAAATCTGGAGACTTTTAGAACTGAATATGGTACATTCTTTTTCTCATGTATGTATAGTTTTCTTCTTGGTTTGCAAATGTGGTGTCGCTTTAATGGAGAGGTAGCCATTTCCTTCTTGGTTGTGGTGTTTTGTTTTGTTTTTTTCTTAAACTGTTGCTTCTGGTAAAATTCTGACAATTTGTTGACTCTGGTGGTTGTTATAGGTGAAACTTTGATCTTACAAAATCAAAATATGATTTTGCATATTTATTTATCTTATAGCCTCCATACGAGTCCCTCTAAGTGATGGCCTTGGGTTTTGTGTTTCAATGTAGATGATCATGGATGGAAGGTAGAAAAGAGAATGAATAAATTAACTGGTCATTCTCTTTGTATTTTGTTCCAGTTTTAACATTTATGTTCCATTTATCTCAAATGGGTTTAGGTTATTATTTACTATAGAAATATTTCCCTTCCTTCTATATTTATTGCATCTTCTTTAAAATTACTTATTTGGTCATGTGTTAGATGTTTGTACATTCTTTATCTCTTACTTATGAAGCATTTTAAAACTTTGGGAATTTCCCAGATAAAGCAACTACATAATATATCTAGTTACCCTTGCAAGCAAAACAAAAGCAAAACAAGGAGTAATTTGTTTTGATGGCATGAAAATACCCTGCAGATAAGATCTGTTAATTTGATTGAGTGAATCAGGGAAAGAACTGAAATTGTTTTGAATCAGAAGGAAGAACCGTCAAATCATAACCATTGGCAAATGTGTACAATTTGAACACTGTTGCAACCTTAACAAGAATTTAGGATATTTTTGACATAAAAGTGCTTCCCCCATAAGTATTAATGGCAAAGTTATATCTTCACATCAAGATTCAGTCCTTTTGCTTTGACAAATGCTAGGTGAGGTGGCACAGAATATACAAAGTTGTCAAGGGAAATAGTTCTAACATATTTCTGTTGTGTATCAAGTTCAAATGGTTAAACTGTGTGACTCTCCAGATATGTCTACTGTGGTCAACTTAATAAGAGAAGTTATCTGATATTGCACGGCATGTTTGCTCCTATGTTCTCTAATTTTACAAGTCAACTTTAACTCTTGTTTCCTCCACAAAAGATAAAAATGACATAGGCCTACCTTTAAATCATGGTTTTGGTATCTATACATGACATTTGGAAACAGAAGTGTTTCTTTGGCTGAATGTTTAAAAGACAGTTATTGGCTGTTTTAGATTAGATGAACATAAATCTATAAAATTTTAAGCATAACTTACACTAAAGTGATATGAAAAATTCTTTGCGGTCATTTCCTTTCCAATAAAAAGAGCAATTCTTAAACTAATATTGTAGAGTTTAAAAAAATAATTCATTTTATATAATTTATGAGTACATCTTGAATAATGCTAAATAATTTTATATTGAATCATTTGTGAATTGTTGGCATTTCATGGATAGCATGCAGGCAGTATTGTGGTTAAGTGCAGTGGTTCTTGAACTAAACTACCAGTATGATTCCCAGCTCTACCACTCATTAGCTCTGAAACTCTGGATATGTCACTTAATTTATGTGCCTTAGTTTCCCAGCAGCTAAATGGAGAAAATAATAGTTGCTACTTCTTAAAAGTTGTGAGCTTTAACTGAGTTAATAAATATACATCTCTTAGAAATATTCCTGGCACAAGTTAGTAACCATATTTATTGCATTTGCTATTTCTTTTTGCTATTATTGACTAAAGCACTTTAAATCCGTTTAATGATGAGTAAAGTTTCAGAATATTTTTGCTAAATCTTATTTTTATTTTAAGTACATATATTGCAAACCATTGTGAAAAAAAATATTAAGAAGTGAAAACCCAAGAGTCTTCATCATTTGTATTCCCGCTGAATATATAGTCAAACCACATCAACAACCTGGTGCCTACTTTTTCAGATTGTTTGCTATTCAGATTCACACAATTATACTACAAAAATCTTTTAAGAATATTAAATCATTGCCTTCACATTAGTCTCCAAACTGCTTTAAAATAGTAGTTCAAGTATACATGGTTTATCCTCTTGGGTTCCTATATTAAGAATTGGTTTATTCTTTCTGTTGCAACAAACTAGTCCCTAGAAGGTATGTATCATAAAGCTATTTCATGACTCCCATTCAGTTTGAGTCTAAATGTTTGATATCTCAAATAACATAGTCAATAACATTTTTACACATCCATTAAAGTTAAAACAACAACAACAACAACAACAACAAAACCCCAGAATGCCAGAATAAAAGTGTAGATTTATCTGCTTTGGGCTCTAATTAGTTTCATTAAAATAAAAAAGTCAACATCTATAAATAAAAATAATTGAAATTAGAATCCAGATTTTTACCTTCACTTTAAAACTCTAAGTATCATTAAATACTAAGTCTAGTTCTTTGGGCAATCACTAGTTTGAGTTTGATCTGCCACAATTCCTACCCCTTCTATTTGGGTCCTTATATTTGTGATCCCTGAGATGCATCATTAAAAACTTAGATCAGTATTACTAAATGAATGGTAAAGCCTAAGAAGTGGAATTTGCAGCTCAAATATTGGAGTTATACTAAACCTTTGATAAATAGTCATTATTTTTCAAGTAGTTTTACATACCTGGAATGCTTTTTCCTCTAGGCTGTCAACTAGACATAAAATGTAACAAATCAAACAGGAAATAAAACATTTTTAAGTTTCTTTGAATAACAGAAACACGATACAAGGATTTTTGGACTGGTCCTTGCTCAGGTTGTATCATTCTAAATTCTGCCAGGAAACAATGCATGCACAGCTGGAATCTTGCAGAAAAGTTGTTGAGAGACTATTTACAAAAGTATGGGTGGGGGCTAGATAACCAGTAAGCCATGTTGAGGAGCATAAGAAAGACCTGTGACCTCAATCTAGTGGGACAGACTGAAGATATGATTTTACCTGAGCCCAGTTTGGGACTAACCTTTGACAGTATATTCAAGGGACACAATTCCTGCTAAAACTTTTGCTGCTAGAGAAATTCCCTAGTCACTGCCCTCTTCCATCCTCCAAACATCTTGTGATGCTCTGTTTTACACCATCCCAATCTGGGTGTGTTCTTCACTGGTTCTAGCAGCTGAAGAAGGACCGGAACCCTTGGTGGGTTTGACAGGCTGTAATGCTTTCAGGGAATCAGGTACACAGGCATACCAGGCAGGGAGGTTGGGCTAGTTGTATGGCAAGCAGGCAAGATTGGGCAGGTGGGCAGGAAGGCAGGGAAGTCCCTCAGGCCCCCAGGGATCTTCACACTCTTCCTCTGATCTCTTTCTCTGGCCTTTTCTCTCCCCACAGGGTGATGCCACCGTTTTGTTTCCTCCCTCCTAGGCCAAATTGTGCCACTTATTCATATGCACATCCATGGGGAGGGTGCACTACTATAGGTGCTGGTCATACAGGCTAATGGTGGAAGGGTAAATACCCTGATAATGCATCTACCCTACAAGCTCCTATTGGCCAAGCCCCTAGCTCCACTTCATACACATGGTGCAGTTCTTAGGGGTCAAAGGTGTGGAAAAAAATACATGATAGTAGCCTACCAAGACTGAGAGACCAGCACAGGGCTGTCTGGTCTTAATTGTCTAGAACATTTTCTCAGTGCTCTCTTTGTGATCATTAAAGAAAAAAAAAATAGTTCACTCAACCATAAAAATTTGTAGTTTATAAGCATTTATGGCACAGAAAAGTCTAAGTAAGTGAAGTACATGTGGGGAAGCCTTTAAAAAATGGTAATAGGATACATGTAAAGTCTTTTTCAATTTTATCAATTTAAATAATATTTATGTTTTTAAATCCCATATGGACTTGGTTCAACCTTTTTGGCTTTACGAACAATAAGAGAAAATTTAATGAAAGCTCCCATATGCTGAACACAAATGCAAGAGATACGTTTTTCAAGAGGGAAAATTCATGTACCTAAGTATTTACATATTTGAGTACACGGTGATGTGAATTTCTGATAAAGAGTTTAGTAGGTTGGGAAAAAAGAGAAATTATATTTTTAACTCCCTTGACAAAACTCCACCTGAGGGATTTGTCTAGGTTCCTAGTGCTCTCTGCTTTTAGCATACTAGCTTGGCTCTTCAACCCATTTGTGTTGCATTCCTATTAAGAGTCTGTTGTAAACCTGTTTAAGCTGGTAAGTAACCAAACCTGATTAAGCCTGTTTCCCTCATTAATATGACAACTCAAGGCACTCAATACTAAGTAAACAAATGAAGAGAACTTTTTTTCAAGAAATGTTTTTACAATGAACTGAGTGAAATGGATTTTCTAAGAAAGAATTGATAGAGGCATTACTAAGAAATTGTTTGTATTATAAATAGAAATTCAGAAAGTTGGAAAAATTCATAAAACAGAAGGTTCATAAAATTTTCAAGAATAAACATATTCACTGCATTGACAGTTCTTTGTACATCTTAACCATCTTGTTCCATCTTGAAGAAATAAAAAATTAGTTTCACATATGATGAATTATGGATGTGCTTTTCACAAAGGGACAGGAGGTAAAACTCTGACCGAGGGATCTCTAGTTAAAGATTTTGACTCTAACCAAAAGTTTATAACTGAAGCATTTACCTTAATTTTAAAGTAAATTTATACTCAGTGTGTGTATCACAGGTTAAAAAGTATTTGTGGATTTTTTTTATTAAAATTACCTAATTAGAAGTCCTGAATAAGTTGGAAGAGGGCTTCCTCTAATTTTCACTAGGAAATAAGGTATACTTCCTGAAGAAAAAAAATATTTTCAGCTGGGCCTTTGCTAGATATCCCATTACTAGTCTTATTTACTTAAGAAAGCAAACTCTTCCTCAGTGAGTAAATCAATTACATTGAGCAAACATTTATTGAATTTCCATTGCCTTCAGGATAAAAGATAAGTTACTAATCATGGCATAAAAGCATATGCATGATCCGACTCCTACCTTCTTCTTCAGCTTCATCCCCCATCCCACCTCACTTGACTTATCTGAATGAATTAGCAAGACAATGTGCTTGTGAATTTTAAACCCCTGTTATGAGTAAATATTTTACACCTTTTTTACAGTCTATTTCCAGAGGCCTAAAATTCCTATTCTGTATTCAGACATTTGTTGTATGCTGACTTTTCAATGAAAATTATGTTCATTAAAAAAAAAAAATCAAATTCTTTTTTATAACAGATTCTCATTTTAAATGGGTAGAGAGATTTATAAAGACAATTTATTAAAAGTGTGTTTTAATTGTACTAAGATAATCAAAACCAAAAGTAAAAAAATCCATCATTAGAGAATGGTCTAGAGTATTATAGAAAATAATTTAGTTAATACTCCTGTTAAACTCATGTTTGCAAAAAGATTTAAAGTTTACAAAAAGTTATTCAGGTTAATGACTTTAAAAAATATCTATTATATGTGTTGTTCAAAATAGAGTATAAGGTATAGTGTTAGCTCAATGCCATAGAAAACTAATGGGAAAAAGTATAAAATTTTACTTTGTATAACTGTAGGTGGTGGTATTAGATTACAGGTATTATTTGTAGTTTCCAATTTTTCACCAATTAAAACATTACTGTGATAGTAAAAAAATTAAACTTTTAAAGAAATCTTAATTTTCTGTTTAAGGGTCATCCATTTTATCACATAATTGCTCTAAATTATTCCTTCTTGACCGCCACAATCTTCTGTCCTCTGTATTATTTCTTTTTTGCTTACAGAGTTAAGCTAAGTTATTTCTCTACTTTTAGATCTCCCAACCAGGCAGAAAATTTATCAAGACAAGAATGTTTCATAATTTTCTCTCTTATTATTAGCACATATTATCTCATAATCTACAGACACATTTAGAATCAACCAATGTAAAATATGATTTTCTTCAACAAGTTAGCATTGTTCTCAAATTACTCAGAAGGTAAGAGGTTAGTGCTTCTTATGCTCTTCTCATTAGTTAGGCCCAAATTGTGTAAGATTTTATACTTTTGTCCTACTTTTAGACAGTGCAGTTATTTTTAGCATCATTAGACCATTAAAATTATATATGAGGACAGCATTACCCTGAATTTTCTCAAATGCATTAACATCATGTATTTTTAGAAAAAGTCTGAGAATTACCACCTTGTTCATTTTTTAAAAATTAAAAAAAATATTTTTCACAATAACTAGCATTGATCTACCTAACCTATCTACCATAACTATCTGATAATCTACCCATGCATCTATTTAACTTTCTTATTTTTACTTTTTATGCTCTAATCTTTTACATCCAGTCATTTACTAGACAGAAATTTATATGTCCCACAAGCAATTCAAATCAAGTATCTAACACTAAATTTGATAATTTTTCTGTTGAACTGGTTTTCTGTCTGTTTACAGTTTACAGTTTACTGTTTACAGTTTATTTGCTTAAACGATATGTATTTAACAGTACCTCACAATTCAACAAATCAGTAATTTAGTGGGTTTTTTCCCTAATTTTTTGTTAAATGTATGCACAGCTTATCCCCATTTCACATGCCTTTCTTCTTCTAGTCATTATATTTTGAGTAGATCATTAAAAGATGTTTGCTGGATGACTCCAGTTTTGCTCCACTTTATTTATTGTTTGTACATGGACATGTGGTGAGAATTCCAATTTCCTCTTTTCATAAGGGCACTAATACCTTCATGAGGACCTCACCTTCATGGCATTTATATAACCTTTCAAACATCACATTAGAGGTTAGGTCTTTTATATATTAATTTTGGAGCAACATGTTAAAAGAGAGCCTTGGTAGAGAGTCTATATTAAATTCCAGAATCAGGAGATCTGACTGCCTGGCTTAACTAATATGATTCCTTTAGGTGCCAGAATCCAGTCATAGGAATGTACTTTATGCACGTACCAAATAATGCTGCTTTGGTTAGCAGTAGAACACATATATTACCATGTCCCTATTCCCTTTTTTAGCCTTTACTTTCTTTGAGGAATTCATCTTCCTTCATACTTCTGCTATTTGCCTGAATCTCAAACTCATACTTTTAAGTATCAGCTGGTAAAAGACTTCTTCTGAGGATTCTCCACGGTCATCCAAAACTGGGTTAAATGTCTCTCTTGTGTTGTACTTAATCACATTGGGACACTTATTCACTCTTCTTTTAATGAAATGTTTATTAAACAATCTTTGTGTCAGTTCTTATAGAAGCTTTCAGTATACAGATGTAAATAAGAATCACATGGTTCCAGCACTCAGGTGGTCAGTGGGGAAGAAAAATGCTACATAAATTCTAGTATAATTAGTAAAATATGAGCACAAGGAAGTTATGATTTACATTTATATATAATAGAATTGGTGAAGGAGGGAAAACTATGGGGTGACACAGTTTTGGAGAAAGGAAAAGAGCTAATTTTGTCTTTGGATATAAGGAAATTATGTTTAAGTTGAAAAATATGGATGCTGAAATTACTTGATTATGGGTTGGATATGATGAATGAGTAATAGGGAGGAGTCAAGAATTATTCTCAAATAACTTCTTGGCCACCTGTGTCATGGGGATGCTATGATTAGTCTGGTAAAATGCGTTTGAGCTGCCTATGAGACATCTCCAATAAAGATGTGGACCACGTATTTGAATAAATGTACTTGAAAGTCGTATGAGTTCAATTTGGATAAGTGAGCTTTACCAAAGTGCTCCATATATTCTCTAGTGGGATTTATCCATGTAGCTCCATCTATGCCAATGGATATATATGATATCAGTTAGGGATACATGCAGGGAGGTAAGAATGAAGACTAGAAAAAAGCAGGTACATTTAAGCATTGAAAAAGGGTACCAAAAGTAGAGTAAACAGAGATACTTGGATAAAACAGCTAAAGAAGTAGAGGAAAATTAGAAAGGTGTGGTGTCCTGACCCTGAGTAGAAAGTGTGTGTGTGTGTTTTCAGAGGAAATGATAAGGTCAAGTGCCAATGCCAGGTTAAGCAAAATAAACCCTGACAAGTCTACTGGAGTACAGATATGGATGGAGATCACTGGATATCTCAGCAAGAGTAGTTTCTGTGGAACAGAAACCTGCTTTGAATGAGTTAGTGAGAAAAGGGGAAGTGAAAACAATGAAGATGTCACTTCTAGATAACCACTTTGAGAACTGAGACTTCAAAAAGATAAGAAAGATAGGTTTGAAGCTAGAGAAGTGTGTGGGACTGTGAGAGAATTTTTTCTCTTTTGCTTTTCACAATATGAGACCTTTAAGTGGAAGAATCAGTAGAAAGTGACAACATAGCTACAGGGAAAGATAGGCATAATTAAATGGGGGGAAAACCATAGTAGGTGCAGCTGGATGGGTGGGATTAACTATGTAGGTGTAGCCTTAATGAGAAAGATGACAGTCTCGCATTTCAGTAAGAATGATGGTTAAAACAGGTGAAAGGAGATGAGGCAAAGGAAGATTTATACATTTGGTGATGGGGTGCCATGGTGTCTTTCACAGAAATTCTGATGCCTTTAGTGAGTGTATATCCTGAGAGAGAGGGGAACACTAGGAAGGCTTATAAACAGCTTAGTCGTCATGATGGGATGCTGGATTAAGAAGCATAGCATAATATCGTGTTCAAAGTGCCTTTAATCTATTGGAGTTCATTAAATTGATTTTTGTTGTTCACCAATGAGATTGTTGACTCACTAAAAGAACGATTTTTTTTTAATGCTTACCATCCCTTGTCTGACTTCAAACAAGACATTTATGAAAACCACTTTGATTTTGGAATGCTTGTTTTTGCTCTTGCACTGGTCCCATGGTGCCTTGTTCTCTGTGACATGGCACTGGATGCAGAGGGTTAATACAGTTACCAGTGAATTTTTTCAGGGGGAGAGTGCATGGCCCTCAACCTCTGTGAAAAAAAAAAATCCCATTTTCATGAAAAATCATTGGCTAGAGGAAGAAAATGGGAAATGGAAAAATGAAACGGAACTAAAATAAGGGAGTGTAGGTTCTAGAAGAGACCCTGGTATACCATGTGATATGAATGATGACTTCTGTGGAGTGTGAATGATATCCTGTTTGATCTCTGTGTCCTTTGCACCTGGGACACAGCAATAACAACAGCTGCTGCTTTATTGAGTACTGTTATGTGCCACATAACAGTATGTGTGGCACATAACAGTTGCTAAGTAGTTTACACAGGGTTAGATCTTCACCGAATCCTTCTAGGAGGTGGCCTCTGTCATTGTCTTGTTTCAGAGACAGAGAAGCTGAAGCACAAAGATGTTAAGAAGCATGTCACAACTCATGTGGTTAGAATTAGAGCTAGACCTATAGAACTTGTGCTAATCTAGAACTTGTTCTGTTGCAATCACTCTGTGCCTCTCAATTGATAATGCATGCCCTCTGCTTTTTGGTCACCTGACATAATCTATTCCAATTTTATAGCAAAGGTCCAAAGTCCCGTTCAAGGTTGACTAAGGTCAGACCAGAAATGACAGAGCCGGTATTTAACTTCAGTTTTTTTTGACTACTTGGGTCACACTTTTTTTACTTGTTCATAATCGCCTCTGTGTCTAATTTCATGTTGGTGATTCCCTTTTTGCCCTGAGTTTTGTTTGCACCTCCAGCCTGTGTACAGCCTGCACAGTAATGATCTAATACTAACTGTGTGGGCTTCAGAGTTTATTTGATTTGGAGCAACCTAAACGGCCTGTTGGCAAGGACTAAATATAAGATTGTGAACACAGGGACAAGGATGCATATTTTTGGCCAGAGGGGATCTTTCAGGCTATGATAAAGCACTGCAAATTATTGGCAACAGTTGCTATAACTAAAATGATTTCTCCAATTCTAAATGTTTGTGGTATATAATGTAAATTCATATAAAGGGAGGGCATGAGGAATGAAAGCAATGACGTTTAATATTTCTAATGTATTATACTGGTTTGGAAAAGTGGAATTTTCAGTTTGAGAAACAAATTAATTTTGCAAGCTATTATTTGATGATCACACAGAGGGTCAGTATTTTGCAGAAGGCATGCACCTTGCAGAGTTCCCAATAGACTACTTTTGTTGGTACTTCCCTTGTTTCCTTGCAACATCCTGTGTTATGACTGGGCAATGTAGTTTGCTACACTGATTTGACTGAGGGAGAAACCACAGCATGGTGTGGTTTAAATGACTCATTCAGTCTTGTAAAAGTGGTCTGTGTGAGAGCCAGAGTTAGAATTTGGATCTTCCATCTTGAATGCCATGCTTTGTGTTCAACCACATGGTATTCCAATATATCATTTGGCCCATTTAAACCACACGGATAATTCATTTTTCAACACTTTGGTGATATGTCATCTTAGCTGTCACTTCCATTAGCAGCTCACACACCTGCGTGCAGCTCCTGCCAGGCTCCTTTGCTGCCTGCTCTGACATCAGATGCAGTGCTCATTAAGCAGGAGAGAAAACAATGAAAACAACAACAGTGCTATCACCGCCCTTCTTTGTTCTTCCCTACAATCTATTGCATCTGGTTTCAGTTCATGTGGCATTGAGTATCACTTCAATTATACGATACCTGTCTAGGGGAACTCGCTCAATACTCCACTTTGTTTCTTGCAACTTTCAATCTTTTTGATAGGAAAATAGTGACTTTGAACTAATGTTTAATGGAGCATTGGAGAGATTTGGAAACCTTTTACAACCATCTTAGGGTAGTAGCTCTAAGGGACTGTGGGTAAGACCCAAAGTACAAGCCCTCTAGGCCATATTGTCTATTTTCTACTTAGGTTCACCACCAAAACATCCTTAGGCAGATGAGAAATAAGGAGCTACATTCCCCCCAGCTCCCTGCTCCATATGGTTCCAGTTTAGTGTCTGCCAATGAGAGGCATTCATGTGAGATTTGGAAGACAGAGAGAAGGAAAAAATGACTTAAGGTTGACCTTGGGTTCATACATTTGTGCATTCAATAAATATTTATTAAGATCCTACGTGTGGCAGGCTTTACCTTACAGCCTGGGGATATAGCTCCTATTCTCACAAAGCTTCTATTCTATGAGTGAACAGGGTGACTGAAACAACATCCTCACCCCCAAACAAGCGAGTATGTAAAATATAAATTTATATTTATAACCATGATGAGTGTTATAAAAACAAAAATATGATAGAATATTTTTTAAAGGGGAGTAGGAATAGAATTTTTGTTCAAGGATATGATAAAGCTCTAAATGACGTTCAAAAGTTGATTTCTTGGGGAACATTGTAACTTTCTAAACTTTGCGACTTCTTGACTGTTCAGATTTCAGTTTTGCTGGCTATTGTGCACATGTGTTCTCAGCAATTTCTTGAAATAACTTGTGTTAACACACTGGCTATTGTGATCATCTTGACTTATGGGGTTTGAGATGCAGGTTGGCTCCTGAATGTCTGTCATATTCTCCATTTCCATGAAACCTGCTGGATCAGGAAATACATGGGATTTCAAGGGAGCCATTATAATTTATGAAAGGGAACTCTGATTGTATTCCAAGGATTGCTTTCACAGGGTTTAGAGGAATTTATTAGCATGCTGTCCATAGGTTGGTTTGGTTCTATACTTTATAGGATTCCACAGGAATGTAGTATAATAAGCTTATATCTGAATGTATCTGGAGAACACTCTGGATTGTTTCAGATAAGGGAGATTTAACCCAAGGCCTGACTGTCCCTCTCTTTAGGAAGTGATGAACAAGCATGATGCCTGACTTGTACACATAGAATTGAGTATCTCTCCTTTAGAGGTTGACTTTGATTTACTAGGAAGTGCATAGAGTGTGTCCTAAGGGCATCAAGCTGTAATTGCTCTCCTTCAAAGTGGACTGTTGTACCCTCATTTTTCAAATGAAGGGAAACTGCATAACACCTCGTGTTTATTTGAATTATGATTTATTTCTTTTGAAAGGATGATGTACTTTGTTAAAACATTCTTTTCACTGGGGATGTAGATTTAAGGAATAAAGAGGCTTTAGTTTTAGGAGGCTATTTTTTTTCTGTTAATTTTGTTTACCTTTGGGATCCTTTTACTGAAAAAATTCCATGTGTTTTAGATGGCATTTTTCTACTTTGAGATTCATAGTAAAACATACTTTTTCATTCTCCTCTCACCGTTACTACCCACCACTTTCCCTTCCCTATCTTTCCTATCAAATCAGGTTCAGTTATTTAAGGGTGCTGGGAAATTATTTCTCTTATTTCTAGTTCAGCTGGAAAGTTCTAAATTTGCATATGAGGAAACTGAAGTTTAATGTGATTAGGTCTCTGTAGTTGATTACTTTGGTAACCTGAGGTCAGACATTTATCTCAACTCTGGGTATTATCAGAATAGCATTTGCTAACATTGTAATTTCAGGACTCCTTTCTATGCTAAAAGTACTTTGGGTCATGAAGAACTTTTTTTTTGGGGGGGAGGGGGGTTGCTAGTTCAGTGTACCTGCTAGAAGAACCAATTGGTAAATATTCAGGAATTCTACAGCCTTAACCTTAAACTGTTGATAGCTTGAAATCAACCATGGAATGAGTATTTGCATTATAGAAATTTGGCAAATAACATTCAGTTTTAATTCTTTTTTTTTATTTAGATAATGTTGGTTGTGCATTGTTTTATGTGTTTTGGGGAGTATAGTACCTCTTCCCTTTCAGGTGTTATTACCATAGCACACCCATCACCAGAATCCCTGTTGTTTACCACCCTGGTTCCTTGGGCTCCCTCCCCACTTTGTTCTCACTCATCCTGACCCAATCTGAATTTTTCAGTTTTGTCTTTCACCATGGCTGAGTAGTATTCTGTTGTGTATATAGTCCACATCTTCTTGATTCACTGTTCCATTTGGGGACATCTAGATTTTTTCCATATCATGCCTATTGTAAACAGGGCTGCAATGAATGTGAAGCTACAGGTTTCCCTTTGAATTTGTGTTCTTCTAGTGTTTGGGTAGATACTAGGTATTTAAGAGTGGAATTACTGGGTCATATGGTAGGTCTATCTCTAATCTTTTGAAGAAGCACCAAACTTAACAGATTATAGTACTACTAACAATGTAGGAGACCGCTTTCCTCTCACATCTTCCATCCTCAGCAGTACTTGCTATTTCTTTTTTTTTTTTTTTTAATGTGGGCTATCTCCATAGGAATGAGGTGGTATCTCACATCTCATTGTGGTTTTTATATGCAATTCCCTCAATCAGGTGTTTTGTTCAGTGAGCTATTTTACCAACATACTGCTAAGTAACTAGAAAAAATCAAAAATTGAAAATTAATCTATTAAATTAAATTCTTTAAATTAAAAGAGGAAAGATATATGTTAATGTAAATAAATATTTTCATAAAAAGTAATTATATTTTCTGCAAAAATTAATGAGACTGAATTTTCCAAATATCTTTAATATCTGCTTTCATAAAAGATGATTACATGGGTATTTACATTCAAAGTGTTGTAATATCACGTGTCATGTAGCCTTTGAAAACGCCATCATTTTCTGTGGTATAATAAGCTTTAGAAAGGAAAATTATATATTAGTACTTCTTTAAATATAGTTTTTATCTCATTAAGCACCTGAAAAGTTCTCAGGGCACCCCATTGTCCAAGCATACTTTGAAAAGTGCTATGTCAGAAAATCTCTAGAGTCCTTTCCATTTTGGGGGAAAATAACAAAAAAGAATAATTCCAAATTCTCTGTGTGTGTGCATGTGCATGTATGTTTGGTACATGACCAGATTGGGATGAAGTCCCCTGGTGTTTGCAGTTTGTTTTGACTAGTGACATCCACATTAAGAGTGAGCGTGGTGTCTTTGCTACTGCTCATTTTAGTGCGTTAACACAAACTGCTTTCTACCTTCCCCCTGCTTCCCCTATCCTGGTCGTTTACCTTCTTCCTTTACTGTTGGTAGCTTAGCAAGTCTTTTCTTGCTAGTAACTTAGTAAGTTATCTTAGCAAGTTTTCTTTTCTTTTTTTAAAATTTTAATCGCTAGACTTTATTTAGTAAGAATTCATGTTAAGCAACTGTAATATTTTTTGGTAGCAATTGTATTTTTATATATCTGGAGATATATTCCCATAAACATTCACTAAAGGTTTTGTGCTTTAAAAGCTTTCATATTCCCAGGACATATCTTTATCTTCTTCCTCTATATCCTAATTTATTTTTTATATTAATACTTTATTTATAGATGTATATTTAACATCATTGTAAACCCTAGAGGTCACCCACCACCTCCCCTCCCTGGTCCTCCAGCTGGTTCCCCCCCCCCCTTGTGTACTTTCATTTGGCTGTTCATATATTAGTGAAATCATTTGGTTTCTGTCTTTTTCTTTCTTGTTTCTGCTAATATGATTTCTTCTAGGTATATCCGTGTTACCATAAATTCATCAAATTTGTCATTTTTAATTGATGAATAATAGTGTATATATACCACATCTTTTTCATTCATTCATCTTTCCTGGATATTTGGGTTGTTTCTAGGTTCTTGCAATTACAAATGGTGCTGTAATAAATATCTGAGCACAGATGTCCCTTTGTACCCACACTGAGATCTCCTTTGGGTAGATTCCCAGAAGAGCAATTGCTGGGTCAAATGGTAGGTCCATTTGCATTAGTTTGAGGGTCCTCCACACTGCTTTCCATATGGTCAAGCAGAAGCTGTGCAGTTCTGAGGCATCTAGCATGTATACTGACTATAGTTGAGCTCAAGCTGATGAGAAAGGAGAACCCAGTTAAAGCAAATTCATAACAGTGATGGTGTAGCATGAGAGGCAGATCAAGATGCATAGCTCTGGTCCTGAGAAATGGAAGGTGTTCTAAGAGGATGCAAGTGTGAAGGATGCTGTTCTTTTCAAGCATATGAAAGCCTAGTCATCTCTGTTGTCATTGAAGAGAAGGAACTATGAACAGTGACGTAAAGCAGGGTTTACAAACTTCTTGTAAAGTTGAATAATATATATAGTATTTAATGATATGTAAATATATAAATTTAATATTTATAAACATATATAACTTTGCAGGCAATACTGTTTCTGTTGCAACTATACAACTCTGTTGCAGCACAAAAGCAGCTACAGTAAATTTTTCTGTCATATTTGATAGAAGCTCTAAAACTTCTATACTATGTACACCTTTACACTAAACTATACAGCAAAATTTTCAAAGATTAGTTGAGATAAACTTAATGATATAGTGAATGGAAAGAAGAGCAGTTATAGAACTTGCTATGTGCAAGATACTGTTCTCTGTGGTTGACATGGTTCAATTCTCACAACAGTCCTATAATTAAGCACAATTACTGTTATTATTGTTATTATTATTGTTATTATTATTATTATTGTTATTTAATCTCCCAGAAAGTGAATGAATGCCAAGATTAAGCAATTTGTGCAAGTTTATTGAGCTAATAAATTATAAAGCAAGGATTTAGACCTGGCCAGTATATCCTATGCTATACAGCTCCTCCATGGTACATATAGGTATTATGTTATACACATGTGTCCACATTTGGAGGTCATGTTGATCTGAGGACTAATTATATCAGGGATTGACATTTGTTAAAATTTAAAAGTGGTCATAAAATGTTTTTAGGTGTTATCCAATAAATCCATAGAAAGTTCAAGAATTTTCTCAAAGAAACACACTCTAGTCACATCAAGCTTATAAAGACAGCATTTCTTTTTATAAAGAAAAATGCCATATTAGGGGCAGTATTCATTATAAAAATGGGAAACGAAATAAACATACTGAATGACAGGAAATGGCCCATTCTCAAAAATGTATAAAACTAAAGAAAGAAATAATACATGGAAAAATGGAGGTAAAGAGGATGCTCAGGGTATATGTTGTTTTCACACAAAACAATATAAAAGTTTTATTTATGTTTGAAATTGTGTAGGAACAAAATCAATTATAGTCACAGTTTTTTTCCAGGAAGGGTCCAATATCGCTTTTCATGCCTCCTTTACAATGTTTTTCTCTCTCTCCCTGATTTTTATTCATTTTCAGTCACTTACAAAATTATTTAATTGGGGCATATGAATTTACATGTCCATGTTGCACAAAGTTTAAATGTTTGTTTAAATATTTTATTGTTTAAATATTTAAACCAATATTTAAAGTGTGGAGTGAGTCATTATTTAATCAACATCTGAATGAGATAGCACCATTGTATTATTTTTGCTGAAATTGTATCTGTTATCTTACAAAACTATACAAAGCCATGTTTGAACAAATTAAATCAAGTACTTACGTTTTAAGGCAAATTATAGAAAAATCATAAATAAAAGAAAGTAGAACTTACTTTTAGGCAAGGATGGGACACATTGCCTAAATTTCCTCTTTTTTTTGCCAAAGTAAAGAGGTTTGAGGTGATCCATGGTCAGGGCAGAAATAATTTGTTAAAACATTCTGGTTTTCTCTTTCTTGTCAGATAATCTAGATTGTATAGTCAGGCTAGGATGGCATTTTTATGATGGTTGAAGGCTCAGGTTTGTTCTGTCTTTTTGCTCTGCCACTTGAGGATATCGCTCTGATTTTCATAGCTAAAGGCAGTTACTGGCCACCTTCCAGTTATCTGAGAAAGAGGATATGAAGAAGAGGAGTGTACCCTTAAGAAGGTTCCCATGTCATGTAAGTGTTCTTCCTATTTGCCAGAAGATATTCCATGACCAGACCCACCTGCAAAGAAGTTGAGAAATGGGGCCCTCAGATCTATGGTTTTGTGCCCTGCTTTTTCTTGTATCCAAGTTGGTGAATCTTTTACTAAACCAGAAGCATTACTAGCAAGCTGATCGTGGAGCTGGGGTATACAACAAGGGAGTAAAGGGAGAGAGGGCAGAATTGGGGCATGAATGAGCACAAGGGATAGTGATGATGATTCACAGGTGATAGGGTGATTGGAAAACTATGGGGTATCCATCAATGTGAGGGAAAATTATATAATCAATACATTAAAAAAAACAAAACAGATGAGCATGGATATTGCTGATACCTGCCTGCTGTCTATAATATTTAAAAGTATTCAAAAAATTGAAATCAACTATACATTTTTCTTTTAAAGAAGTTGAGTCTCTAACTTTCGATAGCAATTAACAGCTTTTGGTAGAGTTCTAACTAGTAGTAATATAAATCTTCACATACCTGTTATTTAACCTCATGGTGATGAAGAAAAAAGGTGTTTCAAGTGCATATGCTGTGGAGAGGGCCTTTAGGAAAAGAGATGCTTTAAATAGTGTGAATATTTTGTTAAACAGCTTTCAAGCAAGTCACTGGTAAACAAAAATCTCTCAAACTGTACACATGAATGCTCATAAATAGAGTTTTTTGAACTCCTCCAAAATTATTTCAATGGATTTAAATCAGCTTATTGAAAATATAACAATGCACCCACTTGTATTAATTTTGATGAATTAATTTGTGGTTCTTATGTGAGAAGAATTTTCTAACCCTGTTAAAATCTAAAATCTTTGGGTATTTGAAGGTGGGGATCAAAAATGAACAATAATGCACGTCTCCCAGTAATATGTATGTGTTCCTAGAATATTCTTTTGTGCTTATGACAGACTTCAAAATTAATTACCAATACCATTATGTAACTATATTTATTAGGACACTAATTTTTACTATAAATTTGGTATTGACTTTACATCATTGTTACTACTGTCTCATTAAGAACTGCCACAAAATGCAAGTATTTGCAAAGATTTCTCACTTAATACTTACCCTAACAGGTCCCAAATTGCCCTCTTTATCCTCTGAATCAGAAACAAGGATTTAGATGTTTTATGAGAAGTTATTCAGCTGAGTTGTGAGCATTCTGATGAGCTAAAGGCACTGAATCCTTAGATCTGTGGTTTCCAACTCTAAAATATCACATATTCATGTTGCTGCTCTTCCAACCAGCTCCATAGGAAGGAACACACATCTTACTCTCTTTTGTCTACAGTCCCATTTATCTACTTAATAGTTTCCCTAACTTTGTGACTAAAATTCTGAGGCCTGGTAGTAGTGTCATGGAGGTAATAAGATGATACATTATGTTTTAGTTGCCCCATAAGAATAAAAAAAAAAAAACACACATTCTGTTAATGCCATAAGTGTTTGTGTCAAGGAATTACAGAAACTGGACAACTGTGCTTGTGTGTGTGTGTGTGTGTGTGTGTGTGTGTGTGTGTTTGTAAGCATTAATGCAATGGTAATTCAGTCTGAGTAAACATTACTATTTTCTTGGTCTGATAAAACATCACCAGTTGAATTCTTGTAACTTGCTCTTTGTGACACCATGACTTCCTGAAGTTCCTAAAATTAGTTTTCTACGTTTACTTTTAGTTTAAGTGTTCCTTGTCTGTTTATTTTTCAGCTTTAGTTGGCTTGTAATTGAAAATAATACAGAGTAGAACTTAAAATTTTCATGTGTGTGTCCGTTCTTCTACCTTTCTACCCTTGGGAGCATGTTTCAGATTTTGCTTATAAATACCCAATAACTATAAATTACCCGGTAATCTAATTCAAATGTTTAACTGTTTTATAGTCATCAGTTGTCCCTGACTTATTCCTCTAGTATTTGATTCTTTATAATAGATGTAAAAATCTTTCAGTATTTTCTTTAGGCTGAACTATATTCAACTGGTAGCTAATTGTTATTGACTTAACTTTCCACCTCTGATGTCACAGTACTTTGGTCCTCATTCTTAAAGGCTCTTGATTCTACCTGGAGATCCTCAAAGGAATTTTCAAGTTCTTAGCAGTATAATCAGGTGACTCGGTTATGCTCATATCCCCACTTATCCACATCACTTATCCATATTTATTATCACTGTCCACCAGTAAAAGCCCAAATCTCCATACCATACAAAATCCCCAGTGTTGGGTGCCTAGCTAACAAGTGGAGGAGGTATTTTTCTCTTCTCTGTACCTTGTTGTCAGATACCAGAAACTGTTTTCTATAATGTCATAAAGTTCCTATAATATTTCTGTTAGTTTCTTCCCATTTCTCTGTAGATAGATACCTAATCGCAAACACTGGTAAAATAAAGATAAATAAAGATACTAGTCTGTCCCCCATTCTTGAACATTCTTGTCCCCCTTTCTTCTCTCAAATGCTTGTAACCATTCTTATATATTGTGGTGTAGTCTAATAAAAAATGAAACTTCTACATATAGTAATAAAGATACTGTTGTAATGAAGTAATGTTGGGTTAGGATGTAATTGTGTGGGGGTGATGTGCTAAAAGTAAGAGATGGGTTCTTGACTCTACTACAAAAATTCTAAATATACCCTTACTTACTGAAGAGTTTTCAGCTCATTCCATTTCAATGGCCTCTTGGCATATGCTTCTGTTTGTTAACATTTTCCTCAAAATGGGACACTTAAGAATTAAACCTAATGTTCCAGATGTGACCTGATTAGGTCAGTGCACAATAGCATAGTTAATGCCATTCTTCAAAATCAAATGTAATCAAACGGTTTCCTGCTTGCAAGCCTCATCTGATTCCCTTTCTTGGTCATTGCCAATTATGCTCACATTTTCTTAATGGTCTCACCCCCACTCATCCCAATTCATATCCTTATAACTGATGTAAAAACCTCTTGGAATTCTTCATCATTTGCTTCTTTGTTATGAATGAATAATTTGTATTCTTCTCCATCTGAAGAAAAATGGTCCTTGTTGCTCAAACATTGTGCTTTTGTCATGATTAGATGACACCTCATTTCAGTCCTTTCTAAATCATAGTAGTTATCACTATTTTTACCGTAATCTCCTTTAAATGTCTGCCATCCCAAATGTAAACATTTTTCAAATACTAATGGAAGAAAACATATATTCCTCACCTCTGTTCTACCAGCTTTGATGCTTTACCCAACACATGTAGATGTTTGATTTGTTTCATTCAGCTAATGAATTGCTGGCATTATTGCATTAACTATTTGCTTGCAACAACTACTTTATTTTTATTACACTTTAAGAATCTAATTGAATTTTAGATTTACTTTTAAAAATTGGATTACTCAGACTTTCAACTACACTAATTAATGAAATATCTATGCAGATGTTACTTACATATCAACCTGTTGTGACAGAAGTGACTGATGGTGTGTATTTTCATAATTTGTCATTTGGTTCTAATCATCTGCCACTTGTACCATAATTACCATATCTTTTCAAAGATAAGGAAAAATTGAGGCTCAAAATTTTAAGTGATTGCTGAAATTGTTAAGGCTAATAAATAGTGGAGCTGATATCAGCCCCCAAGTTATCTCTCTCTTTGCTTTGCTTTTAAAAGTGTTCATCATTCTACTTTCTATTATTTCTAATTCATCTTTCATAAATGGATCCGCAGCCTCTTTTTACTTTTTTAGCAGTTTTTCCTTAACTGCAATGTGGTTCTATAAACACATTTAGGAGTGGGAACTAATCTGCCTGGATTTGTTTGGTGCTCCTGGAAAGGCAAATCAAGCTTCCTGAGCCTGACTTTCCTTAACCACAAGCAGAGTAAAGCAATAGTTGCTATTCATAAACAATTGCAAAAGTTAAGATTTAATATGCACGCTACTTTGGTCTTTGCAATATATGAAGTACATGTATTTGCTATTATTATGTTAGTCATCTACCACTCTGTTCTCTTCTATCTATCATTAAGCTGTATGGCTACCTACTGTTTCTGGATCCCAAACAACTGGTGAATATCTTGATATTTTTTAATAAACTGCTTATTCTCTAATAATTTAGGCACAGAAAAGTTGCACAAATTGTGCAGTGAATTATTCTCTCCTTTTCCCAGCTTCCCTTAATGCTAACATCTTATGTAACCATTTCCATTTTGTCAAAACTGAGAAATTAACTTTGACCCAATATTATTAATTAAATTACAGTCTTTCTTGGGATTTTGCCAGGTTTTCCATTAATGTCCCTTTTCTGTTCCTAAATCCTGTCCAGAATACCACATTACTCTTGGAACTGTATTTTTCTATATTCCTTTAAAAATGGGCATCCATGATTGGACTTGAGAGTGTCAATATGGGCAATTTTATCCAGAGACTAGAGGTACCATTACCTCTCTCACTAGAGGTACCATTACCTCTCTCATGACCAGGTTGCTGTGCTTCAAAGACATCTAATCATCCCAATCTCTTGACAGAGACCAAAGTGAGCAGGCAGAGGAGATAATCGGTTTTCCTACTTGAAAGTTGCACTTTCAGCAGTTCAGGAACCCATGGAGATAAATAGAGGGTAGGGAATGGAGCTCCTGATCAAACATTCTTGGCAGGTTTGTGGGACTTGTCCAGGTAGATGACCCATAAGATAAGAGAGTAAATGTGAAAGTCTCTTAGTCTTTCCTGGTTCAAAAGAAAGTTCTTAGAGAAAAACATTTATTCATCTTTTATCTTTGGAATAGTTATTTTCTTTGGATTTCATTTATGATAAATATTGTTTAGAATTCATAAATTGAGATAGCTTTATCTCAGGATATTTTTTATAACAATGTAGATAAACAAATTTAAACTTGTTAATTCATATCATTACTTGATCGAAAGTTTCTTAAGGACAATGTCAGTTCTTTTTCTTTTGTTGCATCATTTTATTCGTATTTATGATTTATTTAATTTCACATGCTGTACTAATAGCAGTGTGAAGAGCACAACAATTAAATGACATCTAAATAATCCTTACTTTGTGTCAGGAATGGTGTTAGGCCCATTTCTGTTATCAGATTAAAAACTGAGAAAGTCCTACATAACCGGAATTTGTCTTTGATCTGTCAAGGTGAATTAACTGAGGTTCTGTGAACTTTTTCATGATGTCAAGATTGTTGGGAGCAGGGCTGGGATTTAATACCATCCTCCCTGAAAAACCTGAATCTTGAGACTCCATTGTTCATTCTGTGAAATCAGAATTTGTGAAGACTTTGCAAAGCATGGAGGTATCATGAGAGTAAAGAGTAGAGATTTACTGTTTGCGTCTGTTTGAGTTTGCAGCATTCTAAGGGGAGCATGAGAAATGAAATGCAGTTTTGTTTTGTGGCTGAGAGTGAAACATTATTGAAGGATTAAAGGAATCTGAGGAGAGGGCTATAAGATAGAAGTTTCCAGACGAGTGGATTTTCCTAAAAAAATAAATTGATCAGAAGCAAAGTCAGTAAACCTTTAGGCTTTGGTGTAGTATATCAGTATAACAAAACAACACGAAAACAAAGCCAAGAAGCAGAGCAGATTGGGCAAAGGACTTCAGTCTGTGAGGCTCCGTGTCTTTTGCTGAGTCCAGCCTCTGCCCGCCTTCCTGCGACACGTACCCCTGAAGCACAGATTGAGCAGTGCCCTGTGGAGATCATGGCACAATGGCAAGCCAGAGGAGCGAGAGCCAAAGCTGCTGCTGGGGCCTGAGATTTCATTTTTGCATTCAGATGATGACATCTGACGGTAACAATCCCGTCAGAATTCCAAGAGTTTACTTAGTCTGTGTTCTCTTAGAACAAACGGAACCTCGGTGAGGTTCATCTATGATCAGTATCACCCTTGTCTATGATAGAAGGAGAAAAATAATACCCCTTTTTTTCAATAGTCTACATTCTCTCTCTTTACCTAGTTATTATATAATTAATAAATAGTTTGAAAGAAATTTAGTGAATATGAAAATAACTAATGTACACTACCATTGGATTTTTTTTTTTTAATAAAGGGCAGTGTGAGTGACTCTAAATCTTGAAGAATTCCACAAGATCAAGTTAGAATTTGATCTTCAGCCAAGGTTGATCATCCAATTTGAGATGGAATGGCTATAGTGGAATAACCAGATTCCCTCTAGCTGAACTGCCCCTCATTTTGTAGGGGTGGGGGAATATTAAATATTTTCCCTAAAACACAAAGTTGGCTACAAGCACAACTTTTACTCAAACCTAAATCACCTTATTTCCAAGCTAGTGTCCTTTCTACCATGAAGAGAAAAATATTAAGTAATCCACTTACAAAGAGTTTTAAACCTCTTTTTTCTTTCTTTTTTTAATTTGGCCAGAACCAAAGTAAATAGTTTGTTAGATTTTGAAAAGAATTTTTAGAGGCCTATGTTGGTTAAACACCAACATTTTCCACTCTTCTTGGAAGCTGTTTAGAGGTTTGGCTGGTAGAAGTGATTGGCAATTTAAAGATTAAGAAGAAATTTCTATAAGTAAGTCATATTTCTGTGACTGAGTCAGGCATTCTTCTGAGAAAACTATTGTATCATGGTTATTATTTTTCCTTAGTAACTATGACAGTCCAGCTACATAATATAATGTAAAGTAAATAAAAGGAAATGAAGAAGCTACAGCCTTATAGAATTAAAAGGTATCAGGATAGAAATAACTGTCTCAAGTTCCTACTTAAGACACCATGTAGTGATATGAGGCAAATACTGGCATAGTCTGAAATAGAATGCCACTAATGATGCACTTACTTCAAGTCTGTTATGAGAGAGAAATAGAACAGGGCCTGCCTCATCTTGAGGCTCCTTTCATACCCCCCGGCATTCAGAAATCTTGATTTTGTTACAAGCCTTGGTAGTTCTTATTAGTGAGAAAAGCAAAGGAAAAGGAATCTCTTCTTACTTGCTATTTAGCTTACTAAATCTTATATATAAATTAAAGAACTCTTCTATCAGTGGTTGAATTCTTTCATTCCTAATCACATTTGTGAAGAAAGCAAAGAATCAAATCAAATCAAATCAAAATGGGCAACTTCAAACCAGTAAGATTGGTGTTCTAAGCATTTTAACTCTGTAAGATGAGGACCGGAGACTAGATTATCGTGTTTGTATTTTCCAGTACACAATCACAAGACTTAAAGCATGCCAACACACACACACACACACACACACACACACACACACGACTATTTCTTCTTTTCTTATTGATGAAATGGATAGATCTTGAAAATATATGAACAAAGGGAATAACTATAAGCACACATATTCTCTCCTATCTTCTCTCTCTGCTTTTTTTTTTACACACATACGTACATTCATCCAAAGAGCCATTAGTAATATTGAAAATAAAATATCTGACTCCAAAGTCTATGGGTTATGCTATACTGGAGAATGGATGGAAAGGTATGGGAAAAATAGGTAGAGGTAATAAAAGTCCAAGTCACATCACTTTATTCTCAAGTTTGCATTCTATCACTCTCTTGACAAATGGTACCTCTCTAATTTTTTTCCTCTCAGTTCTTTCCAAAGATGTTTTACCTATATTTCTAGCCCATTAATGTCTCTCCAAAAGAAGATAAACACAAGATGAATCCCACTGATTTCAGAGAAGTAACATGATAAAGCAGGAAGAACATAAGTTTGAGTTCATTAGTTTCCTGATCTGTAATTTGAGAATAATTAAAAAGATATCTCCCAGAATTTTTATGACTATTCAGTTAGTCAGCCATTCATGACTTAAAAAAAGAGGTGTGTGTGTGTGTGTGTGTGTGTGTGTGTGTGTGTATGAATATGGGGTAATCTTTTTTCAGTGCTAATGAAATGTGGAGTGGGTAATTCAGGGGGAAAGTGGATGTGTTTGCCTAGCCTCTGTAGTCAAATGTCAGTTTTGCCTACCATTAAATTTTGACTTTATCAAAGGGAGATTTTCTGAAGAAAGTTAAGACTATCCACCTTGTGTGGGGTCTGCTATGAGCCTTTTTGAGCTTTCCCATTAGCTAAAACAGCTGGTATTGAAAGACTCCAGGTCAAGGAGCTTTCTTGCTCTTCCCTGGCCGATGGGAAGGGAAAGGCCCATTCCCACTACCTTTTATCTCTCTCTGTTTCTCATTTATAACCCTCTTCTCATATCTGTTCTTCAAATAACTTTACCTCTTTTTGTCCAGGGGGGTGGGGAGGACTCCAGGTCATACCACTACAAACTTGAGTGGCATCACCAACTCTCTTTCACATATCATTCAGTATATAATAAATTTTTAGTCACTGCCATTTCCCAGTTCACGTTAAGCAGCTTCAAGGAGTAATGAAGCTTAAGAAGCTGTGTTAGTAGAGATCCAGATGCCACCAAATATATTCATTTATTTGTTTCTTGCCATGGTCTTTTCACTCCCTTATTAGTTTAATTTTTATTACTATGGCGGATTAAGGTATAACAGTAGAAATATAACAAATAACTATAACAGCAACTGATATTCATCAGGTGCTTCCTGTATTAGACATTTCATATTTGAATCACTTCTTCTTTACTGACCATCGGTCCTTGTACTAAATCTATGGATTAGATACTGCTTTTTAATTTTAGAAGCTTTGGACAACTGAGATCGTATAGCTAATTTGTAATCAGTTAGGGATTATGAATGAAAATGACACCAACTTTGCAATCATAAAGAGTTTGTAGTCTAGCAGGGAATAAACTGAATGCTCAAGTAAACTAAAATTAATGAAATTAGAGAATATCATTAATTGGAAATTAACTTATTTTACAATGCATATTATTATATTACATGACCCCTGCCCACTCTCCACAGGCATGAGTAAGCCTGACAGGAGGCATTAAAACAGGTATTTGAGTTGCATTTTGTGGCATGATTAAGAAAAAATTAACCTGATAAATAAAGCAGAGAGGAGCATCTAGTCTGAAGTACTGGCACACACAGTCACAAATACCTAAGATAAAGTTGTGACAGACATAGGAAAATGAAAATAGTGCAGAATAGTTAAATTGCAAAAAGAGCTTGAGGGTAGAGAAATCTGTAGTATGCTGATCACCAAGGGTCTTGAATGTTGTAGAAGTTTGGGTTTGTATTCTCTAGGCTAAAATGTAAGACATTTTGGAAATTGATGACAGAAAAGTGATATGAATCAATTTGAAATAGATTGGAAGGAAAGAGGATGAGGATAGGGGAGTCCCTTACGTTTAGCTTGATAAAAGATTGTTTGCAACAGATTTAGGATTGCAGAATTAGAAATAGTTAAGGGGGGTGGCAAATCTGGTAGATATTTAAGAATTAAAATCTTCTGAACTTAGTGGAGAAAAGATTGAAGCTGACTTACAGAGAAAGGCAGAGTCAAGAGACTAAGAGAAAAAGTTCTAGTCATGTTCAATTTTGCGTTCTAATTGTTGAGGCTTAGCTGTACACTGGCCTTTGTGGCTTGGTTACATAAGTTCCTTCTTTGTTCTAACTGGTTCAAATTGGGTTTTTGGCATTTACAGCAAAAAATATGTATTTTTTTTCTACTAACATACCCAGGAACCACAAATGTCTAAGTTTTAGGAAGTAGAGGAGAAAATCTGATAGAATATCTGGCCTCCAAGATGTTGAGTATCCAGCTGAACAGATCATACAACTTGCAAGCCATAAAACATTAAACCTTGGTGCACCTCTTGATATTATCTGTGACTAGAAGTACTGATCTGATATCAAAACTTGTTCCACAGAAGAGGCCAAAGAACACAAGCATACCAGAACTTCTCTTCAATTCACTGCTATAAACTGAGGTGCTGTGATCGATACTGTAATGAACTAGATTAAAAGGTGGGCAACATTTGTGAAATATTGAAGGAATTGAAATCATTTAGCATGGAGAAAGGAAGTCTAGAGCACAAAATTGCTGTCTTGAATTATTTGAAATGTTCTGAAGTGAGCTCCATGACAGATGTTTCTTTCTCTCCACTGAGGCCAAAGCAAGAGGAAATGGATTCAACCTGAAGCCGGATCTATTTAGGTGAATTATATTGGAAAGCTTCCTGACCTTGCAGGCTATTTGGCAGAGGAATGGATTGCTAAGCCAGGTCAAGGAATCTCTTTCTCAAGAGAGAGAATCTGAAGGATGAAGGGGATTTGAGAAGTCATTTAGGTGGATGAAAATTGATCTTCTTTTCACAGACCCAGCCCCCTGAGGAAGAAATGTCATGCCTTCATCCCAGAGTCTAATGACCTTCACTCTTGGCTGTGTCTAACTTGACATTGCCACTTCAAACCACTTCCTCATTTTCGGTTCCCTGTTGAGGTAAACATTAGTTAGTCAGTGTCTTTAAAGCTGTTAGCTCCTCTTGAAATTCAATATTAAATCACCATGGATCACACATCCTCTACAGGCTAAAATTTGTTTTTTGTAACCTTCTCTCATAAACATTATTTCTTAATCCTTTTTGTGGTTCTCATGTAAAAAGTCTCCAAAATTTCCTATCTCTGGACATATTTTTCTAGTAGGACTCTTAAATGCTGATCATAGTAGGCCAGTTGCTTTGGAGTTGTTACTTTTACTACATTACAGGTAACCAAACATGGATACAAATTTTTCACATTTTAAAACAGAAATATCTTGTACCAATAATGCTTAGAATTAATTTTCTACATCTGTTTTGTGTTTTCCTCTAATTTTCCCTATTCTTTTGTGATTTTGTCTTATACAGAACTACCCAATATGTAGGATGAATAGACGAATGTTTAAACAAATACATTTCAGATAGCTATTTGTAGGTTATTGGGAGGATATAGTTCAATAATTTAGTTATTCAAAACCTCACTGTACATATTCACTGGCAAATCTGTATTCATGTTCTTGAGTACTCCTTCATTGTTCTTGTCTGTATACCATTTGTGAATCATTTGTTTTTGCAATATGCACATTCAAGGGCCACATTTCCAGTTTGTTCATATTGACTTAAAAGTTATGAATGCAAATGGCAAAAAAGAAAATAATTATGGAACAATGCAATAAAAAAGTAAATATCCCCTTCAGTTATTTTCCAGTGTTAGATATTACAGTGTCAACTGTTGCCCAGTATTATCCAGTGCCAATCATTGTCCAGAAGTAATTGTCATCAGGATTCTATTTCTTATTTTTCACACAGATGGTATCAACTGCAAATGCCATTTATCATCATTTTCCTCCCCATCTTTCCCCATGGTGTGTGATACCTTAATATATATGCAGAATCTGACCACTTTCAATTGTCTTGTGCCATTATCAAATCCCAAGTCATCATCATCTCTTGTGAATTATTGCAACTGCCATTTAATTTGTTTCATTTTCCCTTTTACCTCCTGCCCCTTTTCCTTCCTCACAGCAGACAGAATATTTTAAAAAACATTAGACATTATTTTTCTTGTACTTTTAGTCCATCTAACTTAGCATGAGAGCCCAGTTCTTAGAGCAGTCCCCGAGGTTCCCTGGGGTTCTGATCTCTGTTTCTTCTCTACCATTTTCTAAGTATTATCATCATCCCTCACATTCACTGCATTAGCCCGGTGTCTTTGTGGTCCTGAAATAACCAGGCATAATGCCCTCAAATCTTTGTTCTGCCTGGAGTGTTCTTCCCTGAGATGTCCACAGAGCTGGCACTCTTCCTGCCTTCACATTCGCACTTAGATTTCACTTTATCAGAGACAAATTAACTAATAACACCATAATGTTGAGTAGACATTAGCCCTGCTTTCCCATATTTCAGATCCTTCTCTCCATTCTGACATGGGACTTTGGAAGTAGACTACTATACTTCCTTTCTGCCTTGAAGCTAGGTGAGATTACAACTTGATTTGATCAGTAGAATATAAATAGAAGAGACAAATGGAAGTATTGAAGTTTCTCTGTAGAATTCACTAACTTTTCTCTTTCCTCCCTTTACAACCTTCTGGAGACCCCATCACCATGGATTCCTGAATGATAACAACATTCATGAAGACCACAGGGTTAATATGTTAACAAGAAGTACAAGAAGTGATATGGTTAGTTTTAAACCAGAGATATGGGAGGGGGAGCTTATCACAACGTAACTGAACATATCCTGAACTTACTGTCATCTTTTCCTCAGTTTTTATTAAGATCTTTATGAATCTCAAAAATATATGCTATGATCTGACATATTCACTTATTTGTTTATTTTTTGTGTCCTTCCAGGAGATAATCATATTTTGTTGTTTACTGTTATATTCTAGTACTTAGAAAATTGCCTGGTATATAGTATATTAATAATTATCTGATGACTGAGAAATAATTTCCCTAAATATATAGTATAGTCCTTCTGTATCAGTATGCACAAATTCTATCTCATTTAGTTTTTGATTACATGAATGTATCACTGTTTTCATAGATATATAGTTTTTATTATAGCATTAAGCTCTTGTTTTGCGTCATTGATTTTAGCATGTTCAGCTATGGATGTTCATGTAAATAAATATAGTTTCAGGCAGGATGTTGGCAAAGTGGAAAGTTGGGTTACTATCAAAGAAAGATTTTTCTGTAGCTCAGGACCATTAAATTTTGCCTGATATGAACATCAAGCTGTTTGGTGTAGTGTTACAGTTTTTTCATCAGAGTACTGTGAATGTTTTCCAAATTTCATTCCACTATGAGATAAGTGAACAATCCTTTAAAAATGATATCTCTGAGATGCCAGGATTAATCCTCCTGTTGAGGACTGAAAGGCTGGCTTTGTCTCATCCCTACTCTTAAGAAGGGAAGACAGAAAGACCCCCATTTCCCTCACATTCTGTGCCTCTTTTGGAAACTGAAATGGGATAGACTAACAACTAGAAGAATTATTGAAAGAAAATAGTCTCAATTATAGAAAAGACAGGCAATGCTTAAAGGGGGGTAAATGATGACATAGTGGTGTGAACTTAGTACACAAGAGCTTTGGTGATAAACCACCCAAAGTGTAAAAAAGGAAAATTACTAAAATAACTGTCTCCAAGAAGTAAGGTTTCAGATGGGGAACTATGGGATTTTTTTTTATCATGAACCCATCTGCAATTTTTATTTAATAATAAACACATGTTACTTTGATAGAAATAATAAAGGCTAATATAATTATGACATAGACTATATGGATGTATTATAGACTATATGAATACATATTTATTAATTTATTATTATGGTATTAAACTCTTTGATTATGCTTTTCTTTATAACACTATATGGTCTTATGACATTTTCATTATATTTCAGTTTGTATAAACTCCACCTTATTTATTTGTTAATTACAGGAATGTATCATAGATTGTATGGATTACATAAATTCTAATACCTATAAGCTATTTCTAGTTTTTTCCTATTAAAACATTTTGCAAAAAATGCTTACTGTACATTTTTACTAGTCTGAACAGTGTATCTCTAGCATAAGCATTAAAATCTATAAGACAAAAGTAAATTAATTTTTTCTTTGTAGTCAAATTGCCTTGTAAAGAGACTGTTGTAAATTAGAAATATGCACAACTGAGAGTATTGATAGAAGGTATGAAAGCAAGTAGCCTAGAAGAAGAATCATGTGTGATATTTGAATCATCAAGGAGGATTGATTTTTAAAGATGAGACTGAACTGGAAATCCTGAGTAAGATGTGTATGTCTGTGTGTGTGTATGTGTGTGTGTGTGTGTGTGTGTGTGTGTGTGTTGATCCTATCCATGCGTTTGAATATGCCTGTGTGCCCTTACTCTTTTTAGATTAAAAATATATTTAAAATGTTGTATGATTATCATCAGTATCTGTCAAATATTACTTTTTCAAACAAGATTTGCTGGATGCTGATGAAGTGAGGTGAAAAGGTCACACTGAGAAAGACTGAGGCTCTCAGTCATTCAGAAAGTGGATTATTACCCTTGTTGCATAAAATCCTGCACTATATATTCAGTACGTTCCTTCTAATATAAGCCAGTGAACTGTTTTACTCATTCTGAGAGAGAACACCCCAATAAGTAACACAGCAAACAGTAAGTGATTTGCTTAAACCCACACAGGAAGTCACAGTATATAGGAACAGGACCCACATTTCCTGATTTCCTTTCCTTTGCTGATACCACTAAATAATTTCTCCAAAACACTTCAAATATCTTTCTTGCAAACTTAACTGAAAACTTTTTATGAAAGTCTGAAACTTATCTTTTGAAAAGAGAACATTTTTAAAAGCTTTGCTATCAAACAAATAGGCAATTTTATGCCAATCTTTTTCCTTTCTGTCCCTTCTCTCTAATTCCCTGGCCTTGAGGCAGAGTAGGGAAGGGGCCATTGAAAGGGAGGGGCCTGTGTGTAGGTGTGTGCTTGGATGGATTGTGCCTCCTTGTGAGGCTGATTGTACATCTGTAGGAGACACTTAAAAAAAGGGCCATTTAATAAGTGAGAGAGTGAAAGAAAAAAGGACACATTTAAAAATACTGCCAAGAAAAGGGAGAGATGGGGAGCTATTACTTTAGGGGTCTAAGATTTACTTTTGGGCTGATGAAAAAGTTCTGGAACTAGTTATGGGTGATGTTTGCAAAACATCATAATTGAAGTATATTCACAATGAATTGTATATTGAAAATGATGATGGTGGTAAGTTTTATGTTATATGTATTTTACAACAGTAAAAACTGCATTAGAAACAATAAATTTAAAAAATGTTTGGCAACCTCTTAACTGAAAACTGTAATTTTATCAACTAACAGGCATCCTTTTTGAGTATCAACTATTATTTCAGATGAGTTTGCAAATGAAGGCATTTTGCAATTAATCAAAACACTCATTTCAATATCACTCAAAAGACATTACACTTTGCCTCTGATTAGGTTGCCCCTTATAGAACATCATGTAAGTGGACTCATCCGACATGTCCTTTTGGTGTAAGGTTTCTTTCACTAAGCATATTTTTGTGATTCGTTTTATGACTAAAATAAAAGCAACAAAAGCAAACCTTTAATGAAGTGGTTATAAAAATGACATTACTTGAATCAGCTGCCTCAGAGAAACACCAGCAATAAAATCTAGGCTTCATGGAAGGACATATAAATTTTTTCCTCAAGAAACAGAGCACTTGGAGATCATGTATTTGAGAATATTGCATGACTCATACTGACACTGAAAAGTATAAAACTCATTCCTGTGTTGCTTTGTGCTCTGTGGTATTGCACACAGGAGTTTGTTCTAGAATTGAAGATGTAAAGTCTCTTCTAAGTCCTCAGAACTCCTGCTGAGAGAGGACCTGGAAGGGGTTGAACAAAGCAAGATAGTAACCATCCTCATCCTTGGCCAGGTTTAAAAACCATCCGTCTGGTTCCAATGATGAGTACCAAATCATCTGTCCATCTGGATTTTTTTTTTTTTTGCCTAAAGTGTGAACCATCATATACATTACTAGCAACAGAATACACTTAGCAAAACACTGCAATCCCTTATTTTCTACATGTGATTTCAGTCAAGGGGAAAGCTGACAAAACTAAATTCTATGGCTAAGCATTTATATTTCAAGCTTCAATTTAAGTGCTACAAGTTTACTTTTAACTGACCTGATGCAAACATATGATTTAGATCTTTAAGTAAAAAACTACAGAAGCTCTGCCAGGCGCCATTATTTAGCCCTGAAAGTTCCATTATTTCCAGACATCCCAAAGGCAGAGACTGCCAAGAAATGGGAGGAACAGAAGGCCCTATCAGGAGGTGTCCTGCCAGGGAGATGACAAGACAGATATAATTTCAACACCATCCTAATTTACTTCACTGACCAGAAGGGGAAGATTCCCGCTTTCCCCATCAACACAATCCCTCACAACTGAGAACTCTATTTTAACTCCAGTCAGCTGAATTCTCCTACTTTCCATGCACGCCTATATTTTCCAGGTGCAAAACTCTAGTTAACTTTTTAAAATGTTGCTTAGTTTTAGACTCGGCAAAATAGCAAGTGTTTTGGATAGCAAGACGTAGATAGCCAGAACTTTAAAAAGACAGAGTCCTTAAGAAAAAAAGTGAAAGTGTATTTTCTTTCTTTATGAAACTTATTTTAAAATTCATTAAAAAGTATGCAACTAGAGAATCAAAACAAAAGTTCAGGATAGAGTTCTTTTGATCGCGTGGTGCATTCTTAAAGAATGTGAACCATCTCTGCTTCTGGGTATATTAAAACTAGACTAGCCCTTCCTCTGCCTAGATGTAGGATGACTCAGTGACTCAATATGGAATTAAATGACATCAAATATATTAAGTGTTATTTATAAATATATTAAAATGAAACAAATCATTTAACTTTCCAGTGAGTAACAAATCATAAAATTATTTTATTGTATTTTATGGAGTACTAATATGTAGTCATAGTAATTAAATTCTTAGTAAAGAGTTGTATGACAATTTTGAAAATGTATTTCTTTACTTTCTCTTAAGTTGATAACAATCAATAACTTGGGTGGATCTGTTGACTTCTGTTAAATTTAGAGTAAGAGTTAAATTTTAATTATATGCATTTGGAATTCTGGCTTTGTGTTTTAGAATGATCACTTGTTTTGCATTTTACTCTTTCCTCAGAAGTTTTGCTTATGAATTGTAATTTTATTAACAGTATACTGGATACTATTTGCATTTTATCTTTTATGGCTCTACTCTTACTTATTTAATGACTATAAAATGTCTTACATGTGTCAGGTATTTGGAAGTGTATAGCTACTGACTTCCTGGATATTTCATTCAAACAAAAATGGCTTGTTGTGCCATAAGCAATATTTGAAAATGCTGCAAGAATCTAAGGACTTAACAAAAGCCAACAAAAAATACATTCCTCATTTGAATCAATGAGAATAGAGATTGAACCCTTTCTACCTAAATAATTAGATTTATAAATGCAGAACTTAGTAGGACTTTTTTCTCCCAAGTGCTGAAGATTCAAATATTTGCATTAACAGACTTAACTGGAAAATCACTTTCTTTTCAGTTTGCCCAAATTCTGCTTCACTCTCACTTCTTAAATAAAACCACCCTTCTTCAAACCTGCCATTCCACTCATTCCTTTTGCATTTTTGAAATACTTTCTGTGCTACTCATTTGACAAGAATTATAATTTCTAGTATTTCTAATACCCTTTGTATATCATTTTAAGCTGTGTTATAAATTCTATCCAAAGAAGAAAAGCAGGCAAATGTTTTTTTTCTCTATGACTTACTAGAAATCCAGTGATGATTATACAAGTGCAGCTAAAAGGTTTTTTTTTAAGGAAGTCCATTTCATCATTACAAAATTTGAATAATACAGAGAAGTTAGAAGGACAAAGAAAAGTCACTAAGATTTTACTTCCACTTCCTTCTAATATTTTCCTTGCATAATTTTAGTTCTACATGAATCTAATTCCAGTATACAGTCAATTTATAAAACTGCTTTTCTCCTAAGTGTGATACTGTCGACATTTCCAAAAAGTTTAAATGATTAGAATGATTTTGATAATTGTAAGGTAATTTTTTTTTTCAAGAAATGCACTTGCTTTTTTAGGTTACTACATATGCCTAAGTTATATGTCTTTCAGATTCCTCTATTAAGTAGTGGCTCTCTTAATACCTAATAATTTATTTTGCATTTGTCATTTTTTGTATGTTCATGAGAATATAATAACTTTATTTTAGTTAGTAACTACTGAAAAATGATTTATATCTTTCTCTGTAAAGAGTATAAAACTGGATTTTATAATTCAAACTGAAAATATCTGAAATTAGTTATATTTGATGTATCAGAACACATGTAATATATCTCTATGACATTAACACATATTAAATATATGTTTAAATTTGTTATAGTTAAATTTTTCAAATTTGTTTGAAAACTTTTACTTTCAAACAATTTTGGACTTTTAAGAGTTGTAAAACTAATACTCAAGATTACTCAGATTACTAATACTCAGATACTAATACCCATATACCTTCACCCTACTTCTTCAAATATTACCATGTTGAATAGTCATAGTATCGTTATTAAAACAAACAAATTGACAGTGATAGAGTTTTATTAACTAATTTCATTTTACTTAAAAGTTGCCAATAATCCCACAAATATCATATTTTTGTCATGAGTTCAGCACTTTGTGCTTTATTTAAGTGTGACTTGTATTTTCCTCTATTATAAGGTAGTTTTTCACTATGATTCATGATCTTGCAGTAGTGAATAGTTGTGTAGAGTGTCTTCTTGTTAGGTTTATTTGTTGCTTTCTATTGATTAGATGAAAGTTATTTTTGACAATATCACAGAGTAATGATTTGTCACTTTTTGTATGCAATGTCATGGTGTGCATGATGTAAATAATGCAAGTATATTATCAATCTTATTAATGATTGTTTTTACCTTTAGTCACTAGATTAGGGTGCTGTCTCCCCCTTTATCCATGCTAACATTACTATGTGTTCCTTTGTTAGGCATATTTTAAGAAGAAACTTTGAACCTCAGAATATATGTGGCCTCATATTTCCACTTGCTCTTTTTAACCTCCATGGATGATATTTTTACCTACAATAATTGCCAGTCTACTGTTTTTCATGATGCATTTTATTCCCATTGCTACTTTTACATTTATAAATTGAACTTATGAGATAAGGGAAAATTTTCCCTTCTTTACTTATTTTTTTCAGGTATTTATGTCCGTATGGACTCATGGATATTTATTTGATTCACTATTATCCACCTTCTTGCTCAAATTGTTGGAAATTTATATTTTTGGAACTCCAAGTTTGTTGTTAAGCCTGTTAGCAAGTTACCATCATAAGTTGTCTACTTTATGCCCTAATCTTGAAATTAGATTATTTTTAATGAAGCTTTGGTTTCTTTTATTAGTGACTGGCATTTCAAAATCATAATTTAGAAGTTGGATATGGTCATACCTATTGAGGTGTCCTTGTTCTAGGCCCTCTGAAGTATCAAAGCTATCAAATATGTGTGCGTACACACGAGTGTGAGCCAAGACACACCTTTTTGCCTACTTATTTCATAGATGTATTAAAAACCATTAGTTCATAGTGATACCTCTGATGCTTTTACTAATTTGCGAATTCCTTTTCCAACATTGAGAACGGAGAAAACCAACTCTCATTATTCACAACGTGTTCAATATTTGCTCATAGTATAGATGCTATGTCCATAGGTGTGGGGTCTTCTCAGTTCTGGCCCTATCACAGCCCTCCTTGTGTAATAAAGTGTATATCCCTTTCTTTCCCCCAGGATTAGGACTTTTATCCCATTCCCTCTTCTTCGTTGCAGTGGGTATTCACCTGACCCCTAGGAGTTCCCCTAAGACTGGGAGTGTTTCATGTCCTTTCCCCACAGAATAAGGCTTTTGTGTTGTCAGGGTTATAGGGGAGGGGAGGCCCAGAGCAACCTTATGTTGCTCCACATAGGTTGCTCTTCCTTTTTTTTTTTCTCTGAGACTAGGTCTTGCTATATTTGCCCAGGGAACCTTAGGCTCATTTTGCCTGGGTTACCATGGACTCAAGCAATCCCCAGCCTCAGCTTCCCAGAAAGCAGGATTACAGGCACATGCTACCATTCCCAGCTATTTTTTGGGACTAGGTCTCACTATGTTGCCCTGGGCAGGTCTCGAACCCGTGAACTCAAGCAAATTCCTAGTCCCAGCTTTGCTCCATAAGCTGCAATTAAAGACATGTGCCACCGTGCCTGGCAAGGTTGTTGTCCTATAGCCTGCAGGGATGCAATACAACATCATTATTTCTTAAGATTCTTTCTAATTTTCTTTGCTTTTTGGTCAGGGTTCATGAAAAAAATCCGAAGGGATGTGAGTGAGTGAATGCTTGTGTGTCCTCTCTGAGGGTGCTCATGTGTCCTTAAGGTTCAGGCAGTTGGTTATGTGATTTTAGTTTTTTAGTGGATTCTGAGAGTTTTGAATTTGAAGTCAGGTCAGTTCTTTTCACCTGCAAGAGGATGGAAATGTTACTTCTCTCAGCTCTCTAAGCAGAGATGCTTCAGGAAGTATGGTTTTTGTGTACATTTTTGGATGTAGAATTGATATGATATTGTCTATTGTAAAATTTAAGGTGCACAATATGTTGATTGAATACAGTGCCATATCACAATAAGATTACCATTGTCACACTAGCTAATATCTCTGTCCTGTTACATAATTATCATTTCTTCATCATGGTGAGAATTTTTTAGGATCTACCTTTTTTCTAGCTTAGGACTCTGTGACAACAGCACTGATAATAATCATTGTGCATTGCATTAGATCTTCAGTAGGTATTTAGTTTCTAGGTGCAAGTTTGTGATCTCTGACCAACATCTTTCCAAATCTTCCCCAACATCTTTCCAAATCTTCCCCAACCAGTAGATTTGCATTCTACTCTCTGTTTCTATGAATTTTACTTTTGAATATTCCTCACATAAGTAATATCATATAGTATTTGTCTCTCTTTGACAAATGTCTGACACATATCTCTTTGCATGACTCTTTTTTTCTCTTTTATGGTTCATCTGTGTTGTCCAAAAGTGGCAGGACTTCCTTCTTTCTCATGAAATAATTATATTCCATTGTGTGTATGTGTTTGTGTATGTGTGAACACATACTTCACATCTTCTTACCCACTCATGTAACCTAAGTGTCCACCAGGGTTATTTGATTCTTGTAAATAATGCCACAATAGACATGGGGATGCAGATATATTTTCTGATACCATATTTTCATTTCTTTTGGATTTATAACCAGAAGTGGGATTACTGGATTATATGGTAGTTTTATTGCTAGTTTTTTGAAAAATCTCAAAAATTCCAACAGAGGCTTAACCAACTTGCATTCTTAACAACAGTTTAGAGTTCTTTTTCTCTCCAAGTAGTTGCCAGTACTTTTACCTCTTGACTTCTCATGAAGGCTTTGGTTTTTTCAAATAAAATTTATAAGAAGACAAGTCCTTTATAAATTTATAATTTCCAGTGCTCTCTATTCATTTGTGTAGATATGAGTTTCCATCTGGTATTGATTTTCTTCAACTGGAAGCACTTCCTGTAACTTTTGTTATAAATCCTCTCAGCTTTGTTTTTCAGTAATGTTTTTCATGTTGCTCTCATTTTACGAAGATGTTTTCACTGGATAGGAAATTGTAGTTTGACTTCTTTTTTCATTCAATATTGCAAAGATGCCATTTCATTTTGTTCTGGTTTGAGTACTTCCGGATGAGAAATCCATGATCAGTCTTTTAATGGATTCATTTTATGTAGTCTTTTTTTTCCTCTGATAGATCCACTGCTTTCAGTGATATGATAATGGTGTGCTTGTGTGGTTCTCTTCAATTGGATTGGTTCTAATAACATTAAATTGGGCTTTTTGAATTTCTAACTCGGTAGATTTTATCAATTTTTCCATAATTTTTTAGCATTGTTTTTCCTTCCCTTCTTGAACTATATGGTAGACATTCTGTTTCATACTTCTCTACATGTCAACTGAGCTTCTGAGTTTCTTTTTAAATTTTGTTTTTGTTTGAATTTTTGCTTTATTTTCCTCACTGTGTTTCAGTTTGGAAATTTTCCATTGATATGTCTCTATATTTATTGGCCCTTTCTTCTGCAGTATATAATCTGCTTGCTGTTAAACTCATCAAGTGAAGATTTTATTTCAGAGATTGTCTTTTTCCTTTCTACCAGTTCCATTTGGTTCTTTAAAAAATATTCTGTTTCACTTCTCATTATGTTCTTATTTCCCTTTAAATCCTTGAACATATTTACAGGAGCTGTCATTTAATTTTTTGTCTGATAATCCCATCATTTCTGTCACTTTTCAGTCTCTTTTTAGTGAATTTTTTCCTAGAGATAGGTCACATTTTCCTGCTTCTTCTCATGACTGGTAATATTTCATTGGGTAATGGATAAAATTCATTGAATTTTATGTTGTTGATTCTGGGTTTTATTGTTTTCCTTTAAAGAGTTCTGGAATTTATTATGGCAGTCAGATAAATTCCACATGGATTAACTTGATCTTTTGAGACTTGGTTTCTATTTTGTTAAAGTGGATCTAGAATAGTCTTTACTCTAGAACTAGTTTTGTTCTCGTATTAAGATATGTTGCATCTTTTGAAAGCCCTGAAAGTTCAAATAGGGTTCTCTGTCTTCATTGGTTAAAAAAGGTACATTTCTCAATAGTCTGTGATCACTGAAAATTTTAAATTACATTCTGTGCTTGTAGACTTTTGATTTCAGCACAAGTTCCTAGGAATTCAGATTCTTCAAATTCTCAGTGTGTATACTCCATCTCTGATTTCCTGCCACAGAAATTCAGTCCTCCCACCCAAATCAAATTTCAGTCTGTTTCTGTTCAATATTGTAAGTCTACATGTTGTATAAAGGGTTTTTTTGGTCAAGAGTAGGGCATTTTTAGACTTCGTAACTTGATTCTTTTTTTCTCGAGGGTTCCAGAGTTGCTGTACACGTGGTTTGATGTTTGAAAATTATTGTTTTGTGGTCCGTTTCTGTGGATTCTTGCATGGTTGATTTAAATATCTGTTTTCTTTTGCTCTGACGTAAGGTTGCTGCCAATCCTTGACCTTTTTATTTACCTTCTAAAATCCCTTGTCTCATATGAGAGCCTTGAGTTCTACTTCTTCATAGTGCTACTCACCCCATGATAGAATTCTTTTTGCAATGCTTATTTAGTCTTTTACCCTTCAAAAAATTTATTTTGGGTATGTTTTCTGCTAACCATTTTGAACTCATTTGTCTTTTTCAAGGGAGTATGTGTGGGTAAGCCTTGAATATTTTCCTTGCTTCCTGAAAGCATCATATTGAAATAAAGGACAAGGTTTATACAGGATATAGATGTTTAAAGCAAAAAAGATCTTTCAAAAAAGATTTTTTCACTGAAGTTTTTCTGAAATTCCATCTTTAAAACTATGTCAGTTTATATGCTTAACATTATATTGAGTTTATATTTTTAAATATTATACACTTTTATTTATAAATCAATCACTTATTTGATGTTTTTCTCTTCATTTTCTGTCTTGAATTGACATTGCATTTTTCTTTTGTTTTCTCTAAGGATTTGGGCATTTTGATGAGTAATTTTATGTGTCATCTTGATTGGGCCACAGTATCTAGATATTTATTAAACATTATTCTCAATATATCTGTGAAAGTGATTCTGGGATAAGATCAACATTTAAATTGGTTAACTTTAAGTGAAGCAGATTACTCCCCATTATATAGATGGGCCTCATTTAATCAGTTGAAGGTCTTAATTGAACAAAGTCTGGCCTCTCCCATTTAAGACAAAATTCAACTAGTAGATTGCCTTTAATCTCAGAGTGCATCTTTTTCCGAAGTTCCCGTTCTGCTGGTCTAACCCTTCAGATTTTGAACTCAACAAGTCTCCAAATTCATGTGAGAAATTACTTAAAAATCTGTGTCCATCTCTAACTCTACACACACCTACACACCCACACACATACACAGAGCAGATGCATTTACTTTATATGATTTCATTGGCTATGCGTACATTTTAAATTTGCATCTATGGCTAACTGTAGTTCATCACTATCTGTACTCTTTCCCCAATTCCTTACCATAATTGACCATTAACTCCCATTCTTTCTCTCCTGTTTTGCATGCTACACCCTTCTTGTACTTTGGTTGATTTTATTATAACCAAAACTAATTGTTAGAGTTTTTATATTGTAATCTCTTATTTCTCAACATGTGTATAATTTTAAATCCTTATTGCTTCTTTAATTATATTTATTTCAAATGGTTTTGTTCACTTTTACCTCAAATAAATTCCTTTATAACTTTCAGAGTTTATAAATGATCAATTTAATGTATTTTATTTATTCTCAATTTTTAAATTATGGTATAAGTGGGTTTAGAATTTTTCATTAACAAATATTTCATCTTAACACAGACAATATTACCATGGAGCAGTCTGTTTTTATTATATAGAGGTAGTTTCTGATTGCTTTTAAGAGTTTGCTTTTTTTTTTCACATTCTGAAATTTTACCATGTGTATCAAATTATAGGATGGTTTTCACTCATCTTTGCAGTTGGTTTTTATTTGGTTTTATTTGTTTTTTTTTGCACTGTTGAATTTGCTTTGCTAATAGTTTTTCAAGAGTTTTGAATTTGCATTTATGAGAAAAAATGAGTTTTATGTTTAATTTCTTATTATGTTTTTGATTTTTTTTTTAGATGTTACTGTGATGAGGACTTCTTAGTAATATTTACTCCTATTTTCTATTTCTATATGGAGTTCTGGTATCATTTGCCCCCTTTGTTGTTTAATAGAATTCACAAATAAAATTGAACAATTATGGAAGCCATTTTTCTGAAAGATTCTTGTTGACTGACTTTCTTAAAATAAACATAGAATTATTCTGGAATTCTTTTGTTTCCATAGATGAACTTTGGTAATTTGTACATTTTAAGAAATTGATTCATTTCACAACTTATCCAATTTCAAGAGACATTATTATTTATATTCTTTAAAAATATTAATTTTCATGATGTCAGTATGTTGCCATTGCTTTCATCTCTAATATCACTGTATTACCTCTTTTTAAAAGATATATCTTTCCTTGGCCATGTTGAATCTACTGATGGAATTCAGTGAAGGCATTTTTGACTACTTTTACATTTTTTTTTTGATTCGCCACATTTTTATATAGTTTCCATTTCTCTAATAATATTACTGATTTGTTCTTTCCTGTTGCCTACTTTTTCTACTAAAGTTCTTATTATTGTAGACATAATTATATAAAATTCTCTGGTAATTCTAGCATCTCTGTCATACCTGCCTCTGGGGCTAATGATAACTCTGCAAGCACAATCTTTGCCTCTGGGAGGCAAGAGGCCAGGATCACTTGAGTCCGAGGGTTCAAGACTACCCTGGGCAACGTAGTGAGCTCTGGTCTCGAAAAAGCAGCCAAGTGTGGTGGCAAGCACCTATAATCCCAGCTACCTGGGAGGCTGAGGCTGGGGATCACTTGAATCTGTGGAATTGGGACTACCCCGAGCAACGTAGCAAGACCTAATCTCCAAAAAAAAAAAAAAAAAAAAAAAAAAAAAAAAAAAAAAAAAAAAAAAAAAAAAAAAAAAAAAGGATTGCTCTGTCCATATATATATATATATTTCTTGTTTTTTTGGCATATTTTATACTTTTTGGCATATTTTATACTTTTTTGTTACAAATCTCACATCTATAATTGAATTCAATATGCACTTATAGATAATACAATGAGACTGTTAATCTGCCATGGATTCTACATAACGTTTTAACTAAAATATTAAAGGTGCCATTGACTTTAAATTGCCCAGGTGTTTATTTTTGTATTCTTTGTTAGACTTTGTTAGAGTCTATGTCTTCCCATGCTTTTAGGTATACTATTATTTTTAGAGTGCCATTGGTGCAGTGGTCAGCAGTGAAGGAAGGGAAGTGGTCTATAGTATCTGAATTAATCTGTATTTTCTTAGTGACCCTCCAGTGTTTAAGGTTGTTAAGATCATCATAAATGATTCCCTAGTAGCATAGATTTCTGATTTATTCTCTTATTGCAGGCAAAGGGATTTCTGATCAAGTTCCTTAGAGCCTGGAACCCTATTGATATTATTCTTCCTGCTCACCCTTCTTCACCCTCTCTCAAGACACAAAGACTTTAGATTCCTGGAAAGATAGACGTAGCCTTCTGCCAGCTGGGATAAGGTCCTGGAAGGAAGATGTATACCTTGGCTTAGGATTTTCAAAGACTTTGAATATATTTCATAATGATCACACTTCTCCCTTCCAGAGACTTGAGGACACTTTTCTGGTATAAATCTGTTAACATCCCTAAAGGAAAAGTCCATGAGTTTATTGCAGGTCTCCAAAATAACTGATTGGCCCCAGGAATTTTCAACTCATTTTAGGCCAATTCTCAATTCAATGTAATTGCTCTCAATATTTCTGTAGGTTTATATTTCTGGCAGTTTCTGTTTGGGTAAATAGGTCTTAGTTGTGTGTCTTTCTAAACGTAACTATCTTTCTAGGTATCAGGTGACAGCTTATCTTGCACCTTCAGTTTTCTCAAGAATTTCAGAAAAGATGATTTTTATCTTGTCTCACTTCTAAGAGTCTTAAAAGGACAAAAGTGATAACGTCCAAGTTCTTTACATCTTGTAACTGAAACTAGAAATTTATGAGTGATTTTTTATTTTGTTAGTTTTTGTATGTATTTATTTTTATACTTGGCTATTATCCATAGCCAGAAACCTGATGGAAAATTATCTATATCTTTTATGGATAGTATCATTGCCAGGTTAAAAATATATTTCAATCAGATAAAATCACATTTTTACTTTTCCATTGAAATGAGTAATTAAGCTGTCTTATTAAAAGAATTATCTTCATACTTTGAGCCATGCAGAATCACAGATGCTATTAAGAAGGCCAAACCATGCAGTGAAAATTTCAGCTTCCCTCAAAGGCCAATTAAAAAAACTACTATCTTGTTATGAGCCAAAACCTGCAGAACCATCTGGGATATAGAAGAATCAATTTTTTAAAATTTTGTATAAAATACATATATTTTACATTAGAAGGTTGTGGATTGATTGATCTTGAGTTTTAGTGATTATAATAATTTCTAGACTTTGGTAATAGTGATTTGTGGCTTAGAGGAGGAGGTGTGTTTATAATTTGTGCTCTGAAGAAAAGAAAAACTCTCTTACAAGATGTGCACACATTTTTCTATGACAGCATGCTTCAGAAAGCATTTGCACAATGATCTTTATACCAGGGTTTTTTAGGTTCACATAAGACAGTTTTCTAAGAAATTAAAACAAAAATCTGAAACAACAAAGTAGACAGCAGGAGATACTGTGTATATGAGAAGAACACAGATTTTCAATTGCTTGATGTTCATAACAGCAGTTACAAAGGACTATGATGGAATAGCTTTTGTTCTGCTGTAACCACCTATAAGCTATGACTTACTTATTGAAGCCTATACACTCTGATGTCTTCTTGAAAGAATAATGGTTTCCCAGGATTGTTTCTTTTCTGATACAGTACTTCATTTACAAAACCAATATAAATCCTTGCCAATATTTATCATTCTCACATTAAGTCATTTTTGTTTTCCTTTGTCATGGTGGGGCATTGACTAAGTTAAATTATGATTCAAAAGTTGAAATGAGTTACAGAAATTTGCTCAAACATGGATAAAGTATATAAAACCTTCAAAGACAGAATTTACCAGTTATGTACTTAGGCTCAAATTTTAATGAAACCAAACCTACATAACTCTCAGACACTTCAATAAGAATGAGATATGAATACTGAAATATTTAATGTTGATATAGAAATTAAAGAAACAAAAGTTGGTGGTAGTTGAGCTATCCTAGATTACACAAACATCTTTCTTCCTTTATTTTCTTTCATTTCCTTTGTATGCCTTCATTTGACTATGATAGAATTTAATTTCCATGTTTTTATTTTCTGTGTGTGTTCTGAAATACACACTTTTAAAATTTAAAGAATAATTTGTAGTTATCTTAAGAAATGAATTGATTCCTTCTTTGTCTAATTGTTAGATTAAAACTATCTTGTCTTTGAAGTATAATGAACCAGTTTAATTTTTTAAAGGATCTGGGTTTTGTCTTAATAGCAATAATGAGATCAGTATAACAAAGGATAATTTGAACTTCTCTGCATCAATTGGTTTAGCTATCCTTTAAATTAGGGAATCATATTAATCCCTCTCCTGCTTTTAAAGATGTCTAAACTATCAGTTTTATAAAGTTTTCTTCCCTTTTCAATTTTAAACTCTTTCAATCTTTTTTTTTTTCTTTTTTATTGAGACTAGGTCTCGCTATTTTTGCCTGAGGAACCACAGGTTCAGGTTGCCCAGGATACCACAGACTCAAGCAATCCCCAGCCTCAGCTTCCCAGGTATCTAGGATTACAGGTGCGCACCACAACGCCCAGCTATTTTTTTGGAAATAGGTCCCACTACATGCCCCAGGTGGGACTTGAACCGCGATCCCTAGCTCCAGCCACTTCATAGGCTGAAGTTTACAGGCACGAGCCACCGTGCCCAGCCATCTTTCAATCTTTTAAGTAAAAATTATATATTAATTAGCATAAATCTCAGATATATTACTTAATTTCACCTCCAGAGCTAGGATATTGTTTTGTTGATGTATGAGAAATATTATTTTAATTTTATCAGTTTAGTGGGTGTTGGGATTTCTTCCCAGTATTACTGGGCAAAGGGTCTAAAACTGTCACTGAGTCTGAGTCAGAATCTCACCAGTTTGGGGTTCAAGCACCTGCCACCACAAATGCTATAAAAGTTCTATCTATCTATCTATCTATCTATCTATCTATCTATCTATCTATCTATCTATCTATCTATCTATCTATCTATCCATCTATCGATCATCATCTGCTATAAAAGTTCTATCTATATATCTATCTATCATCTATCTATCGAATGTATCTATTATATCTATCTTCTAGGTAGCACAAGCAGGGAGAAAATTAATTTGTCGATCTATGGTATGAGGTTGGTAGAGTTGCAGCTATAGGAGGTGGCAGGGTGGGACAGAGACCTGATGCTGCTGAGGTCAGAAGCTACCAGACCTCTTCCTAGGGTTAGGGGTAAAGACTTATCAGTGATGGTGTAACTTCTTTCCACAGAATCTCCCACAAAAATGTTCAGAGAGTTCATGCACCTTGCTTCCTTTCAAAAGCTCACAAGTTGCAGCTCTGCCATTCTCTTCCTTGTAATGCTTTGCTTAAGATGTCAGGCCTGGAATTCAAACTAGGCAACTGTGTAAGCATGGTGTCCTGTGACTTGGGCAGCTTCCAGGGTGTAGAATCCTGTCCTTCATCTGTACCAGGTTGTTCCAGTACTGGAACATAAATGCCCAAATCACAAAGGATTAAGCTATTTAGTATTTTATTTTTATCTCATATAGATGTCTAAAATAGAGTGGTTCATGACTGGAGAGGCTGTTCATTGTTATCAGGAATTCTGACTCCTTCTTTCTTGTGATGAAACTTTATTAGCATTCAACCTCATTTCCAAGGAGATTACCTGAACTCTGACTATCACATCAAATTTCCACATAGCAGTAAATGCAAAAGTCATAAGAAATGTTTACTCCATGTTTTAATAATATTCCATAATTTCTGCACAGTCTTTCCACCCATGTTACAATAGCTAGAAGCCAGTTATAGAGCCCCTACATAGATGCAGGCAGGTTGGAGAATCTAGGTGATAATTGATCCAGTAAAAGTAACATTGATAAAATAGAAGGTTGTCTTAGCAACTGTGATTTTTTTTAAATATATGAACATGGTGATCTAAAATCTTTCTATTGCAATTTTCATAGTTGTTACATTGTCATTCTGCAGATCTAGCTTCTAATAATTTGATTGTTAACTATAAAACAGGAAAATTGTCCTGGGTAAGACTCTCCTAATCACATAAGGCTTTTAAGAAAGAAAGGCCACACATAACTTTTATTCACAGAATACCAGGCTGATCATGGTCTTCTTGACTTTTCTTATAGACTTTCATCTTACTAGGCCAGTCAATACAACCACATAAATCAATTCCTTATCATAAATCATTCTGCTCTCATTCTCTCTTCACACACAGAAGCACAAACAGACACTCACACACTATCTACTAGTTGAATGCGTATGTATACAGCCACACTTTGTAGTAGCCTCTCCCAGTACTTCAGTAATAATCTTAGTTTCTGTTCATTTACTTCATAGGGGCTTCCTATGTGTTTTTGAGTTTATTTTTTAGCATTAGATTTTGGAATATAGCCTGTCATCCCCTGACCAATTATTGGTTCCATATCCATGATACCTAATTTTAGCCACTGTGGTATTATTAGATAGTTAAATTGTGTTTCTTGGAAAGATGATTACAAGCACTCTGAGATAAATTTTGGGAATCTTAATTTTGATTTCAAAGTGAACATAGAAGGACCGACCCTCAATAAATTGTTGACATGAAACATAAAGGAGAAATCATAAAGGACATTAAGGAGATGAAACTAATGCAGAAAACAAGACAGAAATCTGAAAAAAAATTTCTTTGTAAAACTGTGGAATCTGACCAGCTTTAATACTTCATATCCATGAGAATTTTTGAGTTAACAGAGTCAATAGATTTTGTTAATTGTTGAAACAGTTTGAGCTGGTTTTTTGTCACTTGCATTCAAACATATTCCAACGTACAAGTTGCAAACAATTCATTTTATGAATGATTAAAAATAAATAGATATCTAATTCTGGCACTGCCTTAAAGTAATATTGAGAATTTCTATAGTGTCAGTGGCAGACTGCTGTTTTATTTGGCATCCAGACAATTTTCAATTTAGAGTTAAGTACCAAAACATAATCATTTGTTGATAATTTAGAATATTGTGTATGAGAAATCAGTTAATTAGAACATCACATAGAGCCCTTATGTTTTGCCATTAAGATCAAAGTAAATATCTATTCTTTTTGAATTTTTGTGCACCCACCAAGAGAGTCTATGAGAAAGATAACAACTGTGGTATGTGCTATGGGTTAATTTGTGTGCCTCTCAAAATAATCTGAAGTCCTAACCTTAGGTACCTGCAAGTGTCACTTATTTGGAAATAGAGATGAGGTCACTAGGGCGAACTCTAAGCCAGTATGATTGGTGTCCTTACAAGAAAAGGAAAATACCATGAAAAGACAGAGACACAAAAAGAGAATGCCGTGTGATGATAGCAGCAGAGATTGGAGTGTGCAGTTGCAAGTCAAGGAATGCCAGTGATTGATGGCTGCCCGTGAATGGTAGTAATAGGCCAAGAAAGATGCTACTCAAATTCTGAGTGATTTGACACTACTGACATCTAAATGTTGGACGTCTAAATTCTGGAGCTATGATTTATGTTTTGCTCTAAGCTACTTAGCCTGTAGTCATTTGTTCTAGCAATTTTATGAAACTAATATAGTATGAATACTTATTTTTGAAAAATATAGAGAAAAAAGAGGACAAAGTAAGAAGAGGAATAGAGCAAATTACATTCAATGGATTAAAAATTGTCATTTGAGAGATGATTATTAGCTATCTTTCAAGAAAAATAAAATATAGGTTGGAAGGAAAGTGTGGAAGCAGTCAAAATGCATTGTATATCTACAGTGGGCTAGTCATGATGTTTGTTGCTTTCCACATATTACCTGATTAAACTCTCTTAATATCTGGATCAAGTGTGTATAAGTGTCATTCATTTGTCAATGAATGAGCAGGAAGATACAAGCGCGAATAGTTAACATAACTTTTCCATTATTACACAGAGATTGAGTGGTAGGACTGAAAAGTCCCAGTTCTGTCTTGCTGGACCCAGTGGACCGAACAGTTGTGGGTGCTTGGTGGTGACTGTAGTATGGCAATATACCTCTGAAGAAGTGTGATCCTATACTTCTGAATCATATTTAGTATTGTAAACACGTATTTCTACAAGAAAAATAACTAACTAAATAAAATCCAAGTTCTTCTCTTTAGATCAGGTTTCAGAAAACTCCTGGCTTGCTCACTGTTTTTCAAACCTAAGTTTTATTGGGACACATCCATGCCCGTGACACATTTAATTGTTACAACAACCACTTATACCTGCAATTCCGAAAATTGTTGCTATCTCGCTCTTTGCAGAACAGTTTTCTTAAACTCTCACTAAATTTATGCAAAAAGATGTAGATGTTAGATTTGATTCTACTGCCTTCCTAAGGATCAAATCCTGAGTTAGTCATTCTAATGTCTGAGTCTGCTTTCCTCTCTGCAGAATTTGGAAAATACCTGAATGTTTTCTGATATAGTGAATACTAATGTGTTCCATAGATATTTACAAACCTAAATAGTTAATACTCAAAAGCAATAAAAACCACACTGCTTAAGTCATTTCTCACTTCAGCATTGAAGTGAATTTATTATATGGTTTCAGCTTTCTCATAATTTGTGCCATTGGGGTTGTCTTAACAAAAATTATAGGCAGATTGATTTCCCAGACTGACTTCCTTATATGGGTCCCTTTATTTGGGGTGGTCCTTCTCTCCTGGGGATCTGTTTGTTCTGTGATCAAAACAGTAACTTTTTTTTTCTTCAAAAGGCAGAATTTAATCTTGTGGTGGGCCACCAGGAGAACATTCCTCAGATTCCAAAAAAGGGAACTTTTCAAATTTAAAGACTTCACAATCCCTGATTAAATCCAACAGATCTGATCTATTTCTTTAGCATTTATCTTTATAAAGACTGCATCATTTCACTTAGGGTCTCCAGTCTATATTTTGAAATGAAATTCTTTCCATCTATTTTGACAACCGTTCCCTTAGGGTTCTAATTAAAAGCTGTTGTATCATAAAAAAAAAAATATGAGCTAATTTTATGAGAAGGCCCTTGATTTTTTGCTGTACCCTTAGACTAGAGTTTTAGACTAAAAATCTTGTGTATGTATCCTTATCAATACCAACACTAAATCCCACTTGTTCTGATCCCCTGTCCTCATTGTATGTCCCATTGACATTTGCTGGAACCCAGGCTGAGTGTAGCTACCTGTTATCTCTCAATAAGACAAATTGTCAACTTGTAAATGGCTTGAGAAAAATCAGTTAACTGGAAACATTTGTAAAACTTTTTTATTTGTAGAAATCAGCATGAATACCATCTATTTCTGTCAATTGTTGTGTTTTTTCAAAATTCAGACCTTCCAAAGTAAAGTCTCTTCAGTACTTCTGTTTGCTCAATTACATAATGAAACAGTGTAGTGTATTTAGTGAATTATGCTCAGAACACGTTGGTGAGTTACAATTGTATTTACTGGCTCAGAAGAGTCAGTTGTTGAGTTATCAGAAAATTTCTGAGTTTTCTATTAAAAATAGCCATTAATCAAAATGAAATTAAATAACTGAATGGATTATCATAAACAAAAGACATAAGTATTCAAATACCATTTCTTACTTATTTTGCTACATTTTATTAATTCTTGGGTGTATTTTCATCTGTCTTTATCCTTTAAATATTACATACTGATATGCTACTAGTCTCTTCTTATCTTCACCTTCAGCAATGCAGATATTTGAAATGAGCCATCTTTGGGAATATTTAGACCTTGTAAATTGGCAAATGCTAAGACCAGATACTTAGAATTATTTTTGTGTGGTTTCTTGAAGGATAGTATGCTATACCTCTACCAGTATATCACTGAAAAGTCTTATAATATTTTCTTGTTGCATACTTGAGTTCCTGTGTCCACTCATTACTGTACAGATAAGACTTCTAAGGAGTCTCTTTATTCCAAAGAAGACTCTATCCACATGTAGAATGGCTTCTGGGTGAACTTTAAAAGGAAACATCTGTTTCCACAGAATAGTAGCTCTGTGAGAGTAGGAACTTTGTTTAGCTTGTTCAGTATCTGAATAGTGTGAGAAAAAGATGTTTTATAATAATTATCAAATGCACAGCTACATAATGATATCATAAGTAATAACATTATCAAAATCAATACTTATAAGGTACCTACTATGTATCAGAGACTGTTCTATATAAGTTGATTGTATTAAACTACATAGTAATTCTATGCTATGAATTGTATTATAATTTCAATTTACTGATGAGGAAACTGAGGCACACAGAAACTAAATAAATTTCTCATGATCATATATGAACAATTCTGATGTCTGGAAAAAAGGATTTACACACATTGTAATGAATAATAAATTTATTTAAAAATATTGAAACACATCTGACAATTTTGCGAATTAATAAATATCCTAATTCTTTTCAAGGCAGATATTATTCAAATTACTTAAAAACTTTTAACTTTTCCCTCTAAGATGACCAATTTATTTTTCTTGTTTTGTATTTTTAAAATTCTTTATTTTTTGTTGGCATTTTAGGTTTATAATAAAGTTCTCATATATCCATCTGAGATATACTCATATATCCTCTTCAACCCCCATATCCAGAGTCTCCTCCATTATCAATATCATTCATCAAAACAAAAATAAAAACTATTGTTCTCACTGTACTGGGATGATGCTATTCATTTATTTACTTAGATGATTTTAGAAGTCTTTTAAAATTATATTTCATGTTATCTAAAACCTTTGACTCTTCCCCTATCTATTTATTTCAGAACTAGTGACATTTTCTTTTTAAACTCCTGAGAATTATTTTTCTGCTGACTAGTCACTATTCTGGTGACTGTCTACCCCATACTGTTGGTTCTGGGACTTAATTTCTTGATAGGTATCATTGATGAGTTACATGTTTCCATCAGCAACATCTCTAAGCAGATGTCGAAACAGTCAGGGAGCTGCAAATAGTAAGTTTTATGTATTTCTAAAGATTGTAGACCTACGATGTTTAGAAAAATAAAGATATTCTAAATTAGAAAGGGTTTTTGTTTATTTGTTTGGCAATTTTGGAGTTGTTAGATTATCCCAAGTTTCATTAAGAGGAATGCTGTCTGTATGCAAGAATTTAACATTGAGAACATTGCTTAATTATATCTGAGAAGGTAGACCTACCCACTTTCTGTGGAAATACAGAGGCTACATTTTCAGGGTGATAAGTATAGTGACTCATCATGCTTCTCACAAAGGCTAAAAACTGAGAGAAAGACTTTTGATAAGTTAAGTGTAAATGCTATGAATTAGATTCAGTGAAAATGTCTTTGAAAGTTTTCAGCAGATGAATGTTTTTTAGACATTGTCTCATTTGACAGCTATATCCCCATGAAATGAGATTTTTACAATATGGGTTGGATAGATATGACAGTTTAAGTATAAAAATGTTACTAAAACTTCTGATTTTTCTTCCCAAAGGTAAGATAGACAGTGAAGATAGAGGCTTGTGGGATATGGTGGAACTAAATACTTAGAATTTTGCATACTCTTACTAGTTATTAATATTCCTATTTCCAGTGATCATGTGGAAGATTCCCTGGTCTGATCTAAGGAATGAAAGACAATGACTGTTGATAGAAGTAGGGGAGCATTCTGATTCCTAATTATGGGTATGAAAAAGCTGAAAATCCCCCTGTGCTTTGCTTACATTTAAATATTTGTAATATCATTTTTTAAACAACAACAAAACTACTAGATGCCAAGCAGTCAAAACTTCTTATCCAACTGAAATATGACTTGTCTGTAATAGTCACCTATAATTTGATTCTTCTTCCTCAAGCCATATACAGCCAGAGTGACCTGAACCTGTCTAAACTTAGTTTTCTTGATTAGACATTGTTTTTTGTTTTCTTTTACTGAACAGTAAACAAGGAAAGAAAAGAGTGATTTAGTGCATTTTTCCCTGAAAAAAAAAATTACATCCAATTTTTCATTGATTTCAGATGGTATGCCTTTGCTAAATTAATTATTATATAGGCTTTGCATATCGAAAATGTTTGTTCTGTTGCACATTTATTCATTAGTAACTATATGGATTTTACTGAAAAATGTTGATGGAGTGTCATCACTTGCTGAAGTTTAGAATTTCTCTGAAAATATCAACATACAATCCTTATAATTCCCCTTTTCATATATCACTTTTCAATGCCCTCTTTGGCTGCTTTAATGCATCAGCACTGGGACAAATTGAGTCCTTGTGGTGGGGAACAGATATAGTGAGAGCCTTCATTCCACCTGACATGCCCTGGCGGGCCCAGACTTGGACACACCTCATCATGTCTCATGTTCTGGCCACAGTTTCTGCAGGCTGATTTTATGTGGTCACTTCACAGATTTTTAGTGAAAAGGCCCCCACTGTATTCCCATTCCTACGTGATCAAAACAGCATGCTCTAGTGAGTTGCTTGATAAAAGGTTGCAAAGAAAATGATGATTCTAATTTTCCATCACCTAAGGGTCTGGAGCAACCCAGCTACGTTACTGTGAAGAGTTTTATCAAAGTTGGGATATAGTCCAGAGTAAGAGAGCTCAAATGAGCAATTAAGGCTCTGTTCCCAGCTGAGATTCAAGAAACATAGAGATTAGTAACAAAAGAGAAACAAATCTGTCTGAAACACAAGAGACTGGAAGCAAACTTTGTGGGAGACCAAATTAAAAAGCTTGAGAGAGTATTTGGATTCTTAAAATCAGGATGAGGAAGGTTGTATGGTGTTGGCTGGTAGCACTGAATAAGAAGTTTAGCAAATTTCAAACTCATGGGATACAATATTTTAGACCAGCAGTGTTCTCTAGGTGGGGAACTCCTATTGTCCAATTACTGGTCTCATTTACGGATGGTAGTTTGCAAGTAAATTCATACGAATTTGTTCAGTTTATCCTAGTAGTATTAAAATATTCTATTGCATATCCAGATGTCTAATTCTGAATTAAATTTGACATTATGTTGGTTTAAACAAAGGGGGGATCAGAATTTGAAATATTATTCATGTTTTATTAGAGGTGATATAGTGATAAATCATTGCTATTGGTATTATAGTGACATTGTATTGAACTGATATTATAATATTACAATGTGATATTATAATGAAAAATCGTTGATGTTGATGGGGAGTGCCAACTTTCCAAGAGAAAGCCTTAGCATCTAAGTCATAGCTCTGGATATTATCATATTTCTCGATTTCCCATAGTCTGGCCAGTTGCCTGGGTTCAGTGTTAATCTCTTTTAGTCTCCAGTGATCAACTTCTAGTCTAAGAAATGGGGACATATTTTTAAACAAAGAAAGCATGGATACTGGACAAGATATCTTTTATGTGGACCCAGGATCAAAATTCCAATTAGTATGTACCATTTCTGTGTGTGTGTCTCATGATAAAAAGAAAACCTCCAAAAGGCAAAACCACTCAGAGGTGGAAGAGCTGCTTTTGAAGTAGCAAATCTTTTGATTCATAAATTTAGAGCAATTGTAGATTCAAAGAAGATAGATAACTCAGTAGCATTTAGAATCCTCTCCTATTCTGAATTTCACTAATGACTCATTTTAAAAAAGATTGAAGTAAGGGTAGGGTACCTTAAAAAAACACATTCATTCTAAAAATCAAGTGCTCTAGTCTCTTTGTATTTATATCAAAAGACTTTCTATGATATCAAAAATCGTTGAAATGATAGAAGAAAATTAACTTAACTAGTATTTCCTCTGGCCTTCCTCTTTAATTTTCAGAAAGTAGTGCTGCTAAGAATGGAAGTATTCTAACCAACACCACCATAATCTAGTTGCTTTACATGTTCACAACAGTGATGTATGTTGTATGTTCTGCTGTCTGGCCACTCTATTACTTGTATTTTTCTCCACTGGATAGGGTTGATTTGTATTAAGTGAATTGAATCAATGCTTGGGAAAGGTTCCATGACCCATAATTCTGGAAATAGCAAGTTTCCATGTAGTTCCCTTGTTACTGTAATTTCCAAATAACAGATAATGTTAAACTGCTTTCACTCTTAGATAATATTAAGGAATATTATATCACATAAAATTAGTAAAAATGATCATAATTCAAAGATTGATAAAATTTAAATTTTAGAATAGCTTTCAAGAACATAGAATAATGTATGAAGCTGTAGGAAATACAAGTGAATATCAAAACTTTTATAAAGTGAAACATTTTTAATATTTAAATTATAAGGTAAGACTACAGGAAGAAGCTATCTTGTGTCATAAAGTTGTCTTGATTAAATACACTTGTACAAAAACTGATGGAGAGCTGAAATTTGATGTTTATAAAATAATAGGCAATATAAAACTACAAAGTTAAACTATCAGTGTGAAGCCACATTGGTGATTCCCGAAGGCCATACCTTTCAGTTTCTAAGACTTTATGTAGTTTCTTCTTGTGTTGGCTTTAGGATGGATCCTATGACTGGTTTTGGTCAGTGGGACATTTGCAAGTGTGATAAAGCACTTGAATATTGGGGTTTGTCTCTTGGAGCCATTTGCTATATTATAAAGCAGCTTGAACTGGGCTATTGAATGATGAGATGACTATATAGGGAGAGATCATGAAAGTTGAAAGCCATTTGGATGTTCTGACTGCAGCAGAGTGCTCAGTGAACAGTCCTATGAGTTACTAGTTACAAAAGAACCATCCAACTAATCCAAGTTAGCATATGAAATCCCAAGAAGTAATTATTATTGATTGAAGCCACTAAATTTTGGGATTGTTATTTAACAATAGATGCTAGAAACACCGACCTTTTAGGTTATTTATTTATAGATTTTTTTTCATCTGTTTTTAAAAGTAGCTTTAAATGTGAAATTCATTTGATGAGATTATGGTTATGTTGAATATCCACTATTACTATACAGTGGCTTCCTAAATCCAAATATGTTGTTTTTAGGCACATTATATAAGCATAGTCTTAATAGCTCCCTAAAAAAAAAAGATTTTATGAAAAGCTATAACATTTTAAAGGCTTCTAAGAGAGTTTTCAGTAGCTTGCAGTAATTTATTGAATGATGTATTTAGTCATATATTGTAAACTTACATAGCAGTTAGTTATGTTCATACTTATTCTTTCATGAACCAAGTCACTGGTGATTTTTTTTTTTTTACAATATAGGAAGAAATTTATTTAGAGATGTATCCTAAGTTAATCCCCCTCCCCCAATAAACTGAAATTCAGGATGATTATTTGTTGAAGAATAATTACTTTTGAGGAAGAATTTGTGGTAGCCTTCCTCAAAATTGTGATTTCTTTGTTTATGTAAACTATCACTGCATTTTAAAAAGCACAGTAAGCTTAATGGATGTCATTACATCATTCATTATGAAAACCAATTATACCTGTATTTATATATTTATCTAAAAATAAGTAGTACCCTTTGCAAATGTTGTAAAATGTATATAAATAGATGTTACCAAAAAATTACAATAGAATTACTATTATAAGAAAACTGGAGATGAAGCTTTTTGTGTTACAGTTGTTTGTAAGTTGGGTAAATAGTTATCATTGCTCAAAGAAAATGTAAATAGTAGATTTACATTCATGGTAATAGGTGCAAAAATTCTACTCTGTCAATTCTTGTCTTTTACAGGAATTTCAGGAAGATTATATCATTACTTTAAATTATATTATGGTTAGAATTCACACAATTCTCTCCTGGAGCATTTTATTAATTGGTTCCTAATGTCCAGCACTATGAAAAATCTTAAGACATCCATCTTAAGCTCAACAGATATAGTAACATGGAGCTAGGACAGTAATGGTCATTGTTAAAATGTGGAAAATTCTTCAGTGGGAGAAGTACACAAAGAGAAGAATTCACAGTGTAAGAATTTGCTCCAAATATGTCATAATTAGTGGCTGCCTAGGAGACAATCGAATGTGGGATGGGAGAACACAGTGTATGCAGAAAAAATGGGCAATGATTTAAAATTCTCCGTGTGTAGTTTATAGGCAGGACGTGGCAAGGGATGAGTGAAGAGACTTTTACCATTTAAATCAAAATTTGCTTTTTAAGCCAAACTTGGTCTCAAGAATAGTCTATTCTAAAAACATAAAGAAATAGAAAATAAGAAGCTACTGAAAGCTAAGAACGAATAAGCTACTAAAAGATTAAGAAGCTGCTGAAAGGTAAGAAGAAGGAAGACAAAGATTCTGAATGAGATTTCATTTAGAAATATTACTCTAGTTGCACAACAAATAATAGGAGCCCAGATAGGGGTTGCTGGGAAGACCCAGGCAATAGGTGATGGAGAAATTAATTCAATATAAATATGACATTAGAGATAATGGAATAGAAGCGCATAGAGAGAGAATCAATAGCACTGGTGATATATTAATTCTAGTGGTTAAAGGTAGGGGATGTGTTGAGATTGTTTCCCAAGGTTTAGATTGAGCAACAGGATACATAATCTGTTCTGTTCAAGTGATAAACCTAGGTGAGAAAGAAAAAAGTGAGTTAGGTTGCTAAAAAATTTCTGTTGATAGAAATTGATGTTGGTTCCTGTTTGAACAGATAACTAAGATTTATGTTTAAGAGTTATATGGCAAATGGAAGGAAGGGTGTACGGGTGGGTAGGGAGGGAGGGCGGGAGAGAATAGGATCACTTGGACAACTCTAGCCAATACAAATTTGGCTAGAAGAGTTTGGCCAAGGGAGAAATTAACCTTGAAGTAATTTAAGCAGAAGAGGGAAATACATTGGAGTTAAGAGGAAGAAAATAATTGGAAAGTGAATGACTGAGGACATAAAATAAAACAGAGTAGAAACTATTATCTTGCTTATGTCCCTCATTTCCTCTCTACCATCTCTCTCCCCTCCCTTCCTAATATACACAATAATAAATGCCATGTCACCGATATGCCAATAGTATGGCAAAGTTTACATGTCACATGACTTACAAAATGTCATGTATTTTATCACAGAACTAAAATTTAACCCTGGGTGTCCTGATAACTGAATCCACAGCTCATTCCTCTTCAGGCAGTGGGGATAGGGACTATTGAATCAGTAGCTAGCATATACTATTAAACTCTAGCTGACAGGTTAATCAATCCATTAAAATAATTGGTTACAAGTAATCCTGCAGCTTTATTGTTGAAATTATATTTGCCTTTTGAAACTCAAATTGTAATAATTTTCATATGATCTAGATTCTACTGAGGTTGCTTGTCATTAAGAAGAAACAAAGGCCAGGCATGGTGGTGCATGCCTGTAAGCGGCAGCCTAGGAAGCCATGGCTGGGGCCAGGGATTTCTGTTCCAGTTCCAAAGGGAGCACATAGTGAGGTCTAGTTCCAAAAAAATATGCTGGGCATGGTGGTGTGTGCCTGTAATCCCAGCTACCTGGAAAACTGAGGCTGGGGATTGCTTGAGGCTGTGGTACCCCAGGCAATGTGAGTCTGCGGTTCCATAGGCAAAAATAGCGAGACCTAGTCTCAAAAAAAAAGAAGAAACAGAACATTGGCATCTTTTGATAGCAGCCGTATGCACTGCCCAATGCCTCTGCCATTTAACACTGGTCTAAAATGCACCATAATTTAATTATCTGTGGCTTAAAGATTAACACTTTGTTTTAAGGTTTTAAAACAGAATTCATTTATTCAAACTGTGGAAATATATAACAGGGACAAAAGATAACAGAGAAAATGATTTGATCCTATTTATTTTTCTATATAGAATTAATCCAGTAACTTCTTTTATTTCAAGGTGCATATATTATATCAACCACAGCAGTTTTGTTCTTATATTTAATGTGGATTATTAGATGTTTAGCATTTTTTCTTATTTTGGACTCATGTTGCATAAGGCATGCATTATTCATGGAGAGAAAATGTGGTAGTATGCACATTTGCATAAACATCATATGTAGGGGATTTTAAATTTAGACATAGTATTTGGCCGTATGTTTCAGGAAACCTTCTACTAAATCACACAAGGACTAAATCTTTTGATAGACATTTATCAATCCACCGTAGGATGCCTGCTGTGACAAGCTGTCTTTATAACTGAGGATTTGTGAAGATAAAGTTACACTGGGTTTGCTCTATAAAAGGAAAGTCAAATGTAGATATACTTACATTATAACCTACCCGTATAGGTCTGGGACTTGCTGGAACAATTTTAAGATTAAATATCCTGACTCCTAATGGAAGATAGATAAAACCACGTATCCTGAATTTTTGTTAGGGAAATTTAGTTACCATGTTGTGACTATGGCTGCTGTTGCCAGTTTGCCTCCTTCAAATCTCTCCTGAATTCATCCCAATCCAAATTCTTCCCCACCCCTGAATTAATACTGCCTTGTATCAATCACTAATGTCTATGCAATGTCATTTTTTGGCCATTTATCAGCTCTCCTGTGAATTACCTGATCAGATCCATTTAGCAGTTTGTCACTTTCTCCTTCAGATGCTTTCCTCATAATTTCTTCTGAATCACATGAAAATTTCCTTTCTTACCTTTACACAGTGAAATTTCTCAGGGCTCACTAACTTTCCTCCCTGTTTCCATTTTGACTGCTTTGTACATTGTTCGTGAAATGGTCTCCAGGAATCTTTAAAAGCATGCATTGGGTCTTCTCTATCCTCCATTCAAAAATTTCCAGTGATTTCGTTGTTTACTCTGATGTAAATTTAAAAATTTGACTGAAAACATTGAAGGATTATATTAATAACTCTAGGATATCTGCCTCTTGCCCTCCTTGTCACTCTCCCTAGACCTAATTTCTTATTAGTACCCTTCTTCCTCTCATCTACCTCCCACTATACCAGCCACATCAAACCTCTGTAGAGTTTATGAAAATATCAAGCCTGATGTTACATCAGACACTGGTTATTTCATTGCTTGGGATCTTCCTGTGCTTTTATCAGCCTGGCTTGGTCCCTGTCTTCCTTCAGGTATTGGTTAGGTATCATGGGTTGTATGTGCTGTCTCTTACCTCTCATGATAAATCATGCTCACATGACCCTACAACTACATGTTTATATTCATTACCATTGATGCAATATTTGCTACTGTTTGCATATTGCCTGTTGCTCTTAGACAACTACATATTTAAAAATTACATCATATACATCTAACCAAGTAGAATGGTTAATGATAGGAACTTTTTTTGTCCTATACCAGCCATAGTGCCCAGTACATGGAACATTCTCAACAAATACCTAGGGAATTTATGTTTGCTTGATTTCTGAACTGAACTAATTTTTCATAGACTAACAACAAGCCCAAACAAATTCCTATACATACCAACTATGACTTCTATTAATCCAGCTTATATGAGCTATCTAGCTTGGATTTCTACATGCACTGTCAATGAAGAGTCTAATTCGTGGGAATATTAATACTAAACTGTAAACACCAAAAGATTAAATCTCTTGATACCTGCATTATGAGTCCTGATAATAGCACAAATCATAGTGAAAATGCTATCGTTTGCTGGCAAAGTATGAGCTATAACAATGACTTGTGTTCTTTTATTTATAGTATTTTCTTTCCAGAGTGAAGTGTTCACTGAATTTGTTCAATATGGAAAAAAAATCACTGAGGAACATCTCCAAGATTTATACTGTCTTACAATTCAAGAATTCAGCACTGATTATTTTATAAAGGCTGGAACTCTGGAGGGTTCTAAACAGTGGCAGAAACTAGGTTTGATCTGGGTAGCTTCAAAAAGCAGCTTTCTTTAAGTACTAATTGTGTGAATTGGTGAAAATTATAGTCTTTCTCAAATTTAGTTTCATTGGCTATGAAATGGAAAAAATAGTAGCACTTAACCAATATGCTGGCCTTGAGGATTAAGTGAGGCATTTGGAGATAAAACACAGGAAAATCTCAGAAAAAAAGCTCCCACATCTTTCCCCATGTTTATTGTGCGTATTGCAATTAATGGTTTCTGTGTCTCTCAGTTAAATATCTTTCCCCTAGTACTCTTAGTTGTCCAGGATACAGGATAGTTACTGATACAGACTATTGTTCTGAGAACACAGTATGGGTTATCCAAAAACAGAGATTACCACCTGTGTTTGAAAATAAATATTTTCCAATCTGAAGTTCTTTTCAAATCCAAAGGGTAAGATAAATTACATTTTTGAGTTCTGTAACTTCAACCTGTGCATGAGTATTTTTTTCCTCCCATGTGAAGAGATTTTTTAAATGATTAGAATTAAAGTCATTTAAAAATGTTTTAAAAAGTGGAGCTCATATGTCTTTATATTATAACATATTTTCCACCTGCAAACTAAAGCTGCAGAAGTTTGCATCATGTGTTAGTGAGTATTTCTGTAGGAAGGTGCTAATGTTTCCTAAGTAGCATATGGGCCATTGGATCTGATACGTGAGAATGACTTGTGCAGCAGTATTCTAAAGATTTATTAACGGATTTGTTACAAAGAAACAGAATTTTTAGAGACACAAAAATCAAAATACCAGCTTGAATAGCATAATGACACTTTGTGGTTATATATCACCTTTCTCAAAATGCTTCACACCTATTTTCTCATCTAAATAACATTTCTGTAAGTTAGTAAAGTGGCAGGTAGTAAGCTTCTCTTCACTCTGAGGAGAAATGTATATTAAGACGTTAACTACTGTTTCAGTTTTAGTTCTTGATTTAGTTTAGTCATTTACTTTTTAGTCCTTGATTTAGTTTAGTTATTTACTTTTGAATAATTTTCTGCTATTGACTGTAGAATTCCTTTCAAATACAGAAAATACCAAGTACTGAAAATAATTTGGTCAATCCAGATTCTATTATATGTAACAAATACAGTTATTAGTACCAAACATGATTTTTGTTACAAAAAAGTAGCTTACTTGTTTACCTAAACTATAAATGAAGGACTTGATAGGCACACAACTGAATATTTATTCATCATACATTTATTAAGTTCCCACTCTCAGATACTATAGATACTAAAGATATACTTTGGATTATACCAAGACTCTGGTATCCAGGCAATTTAAATTTCCTGGTTACAAATAGACATAGCTCCAGTAATTGTTTTATAACTTTCATCAAATTTTAAAGAAATATATTCTAAATGAAGTAATATCTTTACTATATAATAAAATAAGAGCCAGATAGAACAACTTGATGATTTATGTATCCTAATGCTGGTACTAGCCATTGCTTAGTTCAACTGTATAAACATAAATGTTCGCTAAACTTGGGTGAAATTGATATCCCACATCACCTATGGTGACTTTAGACCTAGGAGACCTGTAGAAACTTGTGACCTACCCCTTCTTAAAATGATGGTGGTTATTCTCTGTATGAGGGAATGCCAGGGTGAATAACTAATATTTCTTTCCATTTTGAATTCAACCAAGCAATTTGAATGTTGTATTGTTTTTCTCATATGAACTGCAACCTTTTCTTTTTCAGAATTCAGACTACGTTAACTCATTAAAAAGGGATGGAAGAACATGTTTCACTGGGAGAAAAAAGTTGATAGAATTGTAGGTGATAGAATTTTGTCTTAGATTATTGCTTATACTTTGTTCTTTGCAAATCAGTGGAAGTGTTTCCCTTATGAAACAGTTTACATGTATATGGAGTAATTGTTAAATTCAAAATAAGTGGTTTCTAGAAAGGATAAGTTGAAAGTATCAATTGATACTGGATGAATAGAGAGTAGCTGATTTCCAGTATATTTTGACTGGTCCTATTCATTTCTCTTATTTTATAGCTGCATGAAATAATTAACTTAATTTATTTTATTTTATTGAAAAATTCCCTAGAATTTATACAATATATTCCTCTCTATATATGATTTAAAATTTTTTTTCACATATTTTCTTGGTTATTTGCTGTCAAATTTCAGATTCAGTAGTTAATATTTAAAAATCTAGAACATAAGTTATGAGTGCGATATTCCATATTTAAATGTAGTGGACTAAATAATAGGCCACTTGTTAGTTTATATCTAGTGAATTAAAATTCTTCAGAAAAACAAAGCAAAACAAAAAAAACCCCAACAATTTCCCATAGGAAAAAAATGAAGAGACCACTATAGGTATATTGGCTAGGGATTGACTTGGTTAGAAGGAAAAGAAAACTCTACAATGAGTTTCGAAAATAAAACAATTTATTTATTTTTTATTTTTTTATTGTAGTTTTATTTTGTTCTTTGGGTTACAACCACTCTGTTATATAATTTCCCCCCCCCTCCTCCCTCCAGTGCTCCCTCCATTCTCTCACACCCCACTCTTTGTTATTTATTAGCTGTGCTGAGTCCATTAGTCTCTTTCCTATGTTAGTGTCTTTTCTCTAAATGGCCTATGGTGAATATATTGAAACTTTGGTTGTTCAACCACAATAAAAGCAGATAAAATGTAAAAGGTATTCTCTGATTCAATTACTGGGGATACAATTGCTATTTAACATTATCATCTCATCATCTCTCATGTAATCAAGATTTCACTACTTTTTTAGAAAAACAGATCTAATATTTTGAGGCTACTTCTTCTTTGAATTACCTAATTCTCAGGATCTTATTTTACCTAATGGTTTACTCCTGCTTCTGGAAGATCTGCATATTTTACCATTTCTAAGTATTTGCTGTTTATTACATAGTGTCCCAGTTGGTAACTGACTTCTCTTGATTCATGGGAGTTGTTTAGATGGTCACAGAATGAGTCTGTAGCTGGTCTAGGACATCACTTGGCCAGAGTGATGCCTGTCTTCAAGTTTGAATTCATGTGATAAAAATTATATGGTCAAAAGAGTTCCAAAATCCTGAAAAAAAATCAACTTAAAGACAGTTGAAGAAAACTAGCAATGAAATGATAGTACTAGCAGGAGCAGAGAACAGATAGAAACAAAAACTTTTTAGTTGGTTTAATCAACAAGAGTTGCCATTTTCTGGGGAGTGTTGGGTAAGGAGTGAAAGATAACTTCAGTATTTTTATCTATAGAAACTGGGTGAATAAAGATAACATTTACAGGGATAGGAAATATTTCTGGATAGAAGAAATCATACAAGAAGTGTGGATATGAAAAAGGAAAGAATGGGTTTACTTTGAAATATAAAGAGTTGTGATTACTTCTGTACAATCTAAATAATTCTAGCTAATCCCACTCTAGAGGGATCATTTGCAGTATGGATATATAGTTCTGATATATAAGTGAGGAGACTAAAAATGAAGCCGTTGCTCATAAATGCATAAACATTATTCATCCCATGGGTAAACTTTCTACAAATTTAAAAGTTTGCACAGAGAAATGAATTGCCTTTAAAGTACTGCTACTGAAAAATTTCAAGAATTTGATTGTCTTTTGGTCATCATTCTACTAAAAATACTCACTGGAAAACTTTATATTCCTCAAATTTCTTTCCAAATTCTTTTTTTTATTATGTAAAATTTGAAATACTGGTATCTATGAAGAGTTTCTTTTCCCACAAAAGTCAATACTTAAATAAACTAGTAAATGTTTTATTTAAACATCAGAGGGGAGGCTCATGCAACAATTAGAGGTAATGCTCAGATCATATGCATTGTTTAATTATTTACAACAATGACATGAGAAAAATAGAAACATAGGGTTGGAGGAGCTGCAAAATGAATATCATGTGAGATAAAAGTAGAGCTGATTTTTTTATTAAACTCCTGTTACTCAAGTTTTCAATCTATTACTTAATGTTGGACTAACATGTCTGATGTTTAAATTTTCTCATATGTTGAGTAGGGAAAATAATATTTACTTGTTGTAAGAATGAAATATAATATCTGTAATATGCTTATATAGTGACATTCATGTATGTTGGTTATATACTATATAGTGGTTAGTTACTATCACTAGTAATTTCCATTTTCTGACTTAGATTAAATATATTGAAATCGTTTGTACAAAACTAGCATTTTGGGTAGTCTGTAAGTGCTGGAAATGAACTAAATATATATGTGTGCATATATGTGTGTATATATATACTTTAATTCAAAATAAGATATAAATATGTAATTAAAAATTTAGGTTATCTGATATTGAAGCATTTGTAAAACATATTCTTTTCTCTCTTGCTTTGATTTACATAAGTAATGAGAAATTTGATTTAGGATACCAACTGAGAATAGAAAAACTGGATTGAGTTTATGATTAAACATAAAACATCTATAACCCCTGAACTAGGACTAATATAAAGATACAATAGTCATTTATAATCTAGTTAAGCAAGTGCCTCGGCCATGCTTAATAGAGATTTTTCTTTTATAACAGGTGTCCTGATATCAACTCACTGAAAGCTGGAAAGGGAGGGAACCAATTTTTTTTTCTTTCTCTCTATGTGTAGGTATGCAATTTCTTCAATGGAAAGACCAACATTAATACTTTGAGAGGACATGTCTAATAATGATAGAACAGGAGCTCTAGACATGTCTCCCATTGAAATCCTTTTCATCCTTTCCCAGGCCTGTGTTCCTACTGTAAACTACCAGGCAGTCTATATCTTACAGAAAAAAAAAAAAAAAATCCATCACAAACCTGTACAATAGCAGAGAGTTCCTTGAATTCTAAGCTTGAGCATTCATGTTGGGAAAACCTGTGTTGAATAAAAATGTTTCATTCTCTTGGATCAAGATGAATTCAATATTCATTATTCATTGAGTCCATTAAGATGAGTGCATTATGTCAATCCAAACTGATCCATACTGTTTGTTGGGGCTGTAGTTATAAGGCTGTGATTTGACTTGTCATGATTAGATCTTTTCTGTTGACTTTGAATTTTCCCAGGTCTGAAGCTTGTTCTTGTTAAAAGTCTTCAGTCGTAAGTGATACTACCTCTGCACCTGAAACCCATTTAAATTCTCAGCTGCCCATGGGGGTACAACTCAGTTTTTACATAGTTTTGAAATGACCAGCTCCAACTCCCAGGACGCCAGGCCATCGAGATAACTGGTGAGTAGTAGCCGATTATCTCACAGATGTTCCAGCCAGACGCTTCCCAGCTTCAGGGCAGGAAGTGGTATTTAAAAATGGAGATCTTACTTCTAGATACTGATACCTTAGCAGATATTATAACTTAGATATTGAAGAAAGAACATGATCTAAAAAATATTTTCATGGGAACTATTCAGACAAACAATGAAGTATTCCAGCTAGCAAGCACTCAGTATTCCAGCTAGCAAAGCTTCTTAAAAACATTTTAAAAACTTATGAAAAGCTGACTTGTATTTTTCAGTTGCATTTGGATGGGGGGGCGTGGGAGCTTAGTGTACTCTTAGTTTATTCTTTTTTCTCATATCATGTGGATAGTGTCAAAGCTTATATATTATTTTTATGTCTCTCTTAAGCTAGAATTTCTTAATTTACACAGACCCTACAACAATGAAATTTCACCTTCTTTTTTGGGATGTGGAAGTAGTTATGTCTTTCATTTTGAATGTAGTAAAAGCTATGACATATATCCCTAGAAAAATGCACAAAAATTCACATACACCCATATGCACAAATTGTTTCTGCATGAAACTCTAAAAGCCCATTGACTGAAATCTACAAAAGGGCATTGTAGGAGTTGAGAACTGAAGACAGAGAAGCCAATTATAAATTTTTTTTTTTTGCAATACTTTGAGGTAGAGTAAGAAACAAAGTTTAGGGAGGAGCAAATGGAGCAGCATGTCAGTATTTTCCTATAGCTGTCATCCTCAATTTCTGGACACCCTCTCCTGGTTTTATATGCTTTTATCTCTATTGCACCCTTTAATCCCCAGCTCCCCCTGTTACATTTCTTATATATTTTTAAAAATCCATCTCTTGAACAATTACAGCAGCCTTATAAATTCTAAACTTATTCTCCTTATTGATGTGACATTTTCTTTGTAAAATAGATATCCAGAAATCCCTTAAGTAAAATGTCAGATCATGTTATAGCAAGGTTATCCAAAAGCTACATATATAATTTAAAATTTTCTAGAACCTGTATTTGAACTGTAAAATAATCAGGTGAAACTTATTTAATGATTCATTTCATTTCACTCAATATATTCAAAATATTACTATGTCAACATGCAATTAATTTACTATTTTTGTACTGTCTTCAAACTTCGATGTATGTTTCACACTTGACACATTTCAACTGAGATGATACATTTTCAATGTTCCAAGTGGTAAAAAGCTCTGTACCTAATGTATGTTAAAAGCAGTAACAAAATTTATGATGCTTCAACTTTCAATTTTCAATTAATTGAAATGAAATAGAATTAATAATTTCACTTCTCAGTTGCACTGACTATATTTCGAGTGTTCATGAGCTCCACGTGGCTAGTTGCTACTGTATTGAAAATTTCACATTTTAAGATAAAACTAAAATTCTGTATTATGGGTAATAGACAACTGCTTTTGACCACTGCTTTTGCTGCCATTGTTTACAATACACCATTTAGCCATAGCAAGTTCTGTACCTTTGCTTGTACATACGAGGTTCTCATGCCTCTGTGCCTGAATATACTTGATACTTATTTTTGCATCCCTATTCAACCTCACATGCTTGACTCTTATTACAATTCCCTTGAAATCCTTTTTATTCTTCTGCTGGTCCAGCTTAAAGCATTCAATCTCTCTTTTAGAAATATACTTTAACTGAACACTTGCAACATCAGTGTAAACCTCTTTCAAATGTGTTTTCTTGCATTCCTATCAGTAGAAGAGAAACTGAAGCTCAGATACGTATATTGTCCAAAACCAAATCCCTAGAAGCTGGATAAGGAAACAGAGGCTATTAACCAGGAATTTCCAACATGCTGCCAACATCAAATGTACAAATCAGTTCATATTTGCACCCAACTCCTCTCTCTAACCCATTACATTGGAAATAAATATCTAGTGTAAAGGGAAGTTCTTAGTATTACAATGTAAAATAATGCTATATATGTCCCTTTTGTAAACGTTTTAGATAACGTCACTTTTCAGATTATCAAGGACTTGTTACCAATTCGGTATCATCTGAGAAACTGAAGAAGGTGTCTAGTTCCATCTTTTTCTTGCTTTTTGCATTTAACACCAGAATATTTTGTTCAAATATAGACTAAAGATATAAAGACTAATTTATAAAATGTTATAATTATAAAAGATTGAGAAATAAATAAAGTATCAAAGAGGCAGAGTTCTTTGTCTGAGGTCATCAAGCCCACTAGTAGCAGAACAAGGACACAAACATGAATCTCTTTACTTTGGGGTTGGTGTTTTTTCCCTGTATTGAGGCTGCCCCTCTATAGAGGAAGTTAGTTCGTCAGGCTTTTTTTTTTTCTTCTATTGACCTGTAAAACCAGCAGCTACAGTACTGTGTCTTCCCCAAGATTTGTTACCAAGTGGGTATGTGTATGTGTAAGTGTACACACCTGGGTCTTGCAAAGAGAGGTAGAGGGGCGCAGAGAGCATGTACACAAATGAGCAGGGGAGAGCAGTAGAGAGCCTAGAGAATAAGTGTGGAGATTCCTGGGGAGGCCGTGGAGTTGGTGGGGTTTGAGGCTTGTTTGCTTCCCAGCCTTGCCCTGCTTTATGTGTGTAACTACTAAAACCAATAAAGAACCTACACAGATTTGTGAGCCTAATGCCTCCTTCCCCAACAATTGGTGAGGAAGATGGGATGGTTACACAATACCCTCCCACAGCCCTTACTTCATATAAAAGCAAACTTTTTAAACTTCAGTAGTAGAAATAGCTATCTGGGCATTTACACAGAAAACGATAAAGCAATATCCAAAACTTACAAAAAGAATTTGATTCTAGGTAGTGATGTTTTCTAAATGCTGGAAGCTTACATTTTTGCAATAATAAGAATAAAATTATGTACTGAGTAGGGGTTGAAATGCTGATTTTTTTTTTACTATACCCCATTAGCATTTCAGAATGTCCTTGTAATTTTTTCAGTAGTTAAGCCTTAAATTATATTTCTTTCTAATGCTTATAGAATATCACTCTTTATGGTGCCATGTAATTTGTGTAAAAAAAGAAAGTAAAAGTTATTAGACATGGTAAGTAAAATAATTTCATGGTATCCAGCCATCAATTTACATGGTTACCAGCCATCAATACTTAAGATTCAGCTTTCTATGGAGTGATAAATTAGAAAGCTTTCAAGGGTCAAGATAGATAGCCAGATACTCTAACCAAATATTTTCTTATCAGAGTAGAGTGGGTGTTCTGGTTAAAGTCAATGAATGAAGGAAGAAAGGCACCCATATTAGATTGTCCCTGAAAAATGTTTTCAGAATTTTCTACATCATAAAACCCATGGTCCTACTCTGTGGATTGATAATGAGCAATACGACTTTAACTATATACCTCAAAGATCTCCTTGATTATTAATCTGCAAATCATATTTGCTATTAGATATTAAGATGTTGCAGCCAGGCAGTGACTGTATATTGAATAGCTCAACAAGGGGAATATTGCTGCATGTTATCTACCCATCACATGAAAGTTATCCCTTTTTGGTAATTGGATAAATTGACTGAAACTCTCAGTTTCCCAGTTTTAGCAAATGTGCACTCTCCTACGATTCTTATAAAGTTACAGCCTTCTGCTCACTTTTTTATTTGCCCTCTTGGGTATTAAATACTGCCACTTGATGGACTTTCAAAGAAAGAACATTATTTTAGTCACTTCACTGGAAAATATGTGGGAGACAAATGCAGCAAGTACAATTTGAACGTGAGTTACTATTTCTTTGTGTGACTACATTTCTGTTTTCCTTTCTTGAGATTAAGATATCTCATGTATAGCTTGAAACTATGTGGAAAGGGGCTACAATCAGCTCCAGTAGCTCTTTTCACAAGGACGTGCCTTATTAAGGCCTTGATATCTTTCTTAGCCAGCAGATGCTCTCTTTCACCCAAGTCCCAACCTGCCCTAGAATTCTGATGAAAATGCATCTTTTTCTATGGAAGTCCTATGACCAGCCTCTTGTTATACCCTTCTTAATCTCCATTTTCACTTTGATTTTCAGAAAGACTGCCCTTAGTTGTCACTAGGTGGACATTATTCACAGAAATTGTATCTCTTACCTTTACATTACCTGGAGTAAACACTCATTCTAATCTTGCTTAATGTAACTCTCTATTAGTTGTTTTTATAACTAGGTGCTCTTTCTGCCTGGTTTTCCAGTTTTCTCAATACCTGTCAATGTCAATAGCCACTGTTTGTTTGGGACCAGCGCATCAGTTACTAATCTCATGTTTAAACACTTCCCTTCCTGTCTGCAGGTAGAAATTCCTCAGAGCACCTCATTTCAAATGGCAAACCTGGGTCTAAACTAGCTAGCATCTTGCCCTGCCTTTGCCATCTTCCCATACTTTTCACCCTTCACACTGTAAAAAGGTTCTGACTTCACCTCCATCAGAAAGTGAATTCAAAAGACGGGCTGGAATTTTGAGCAACTGAGAGTACTAGGAAGGATCTTACTATTTTTTTTTTTTTAAATCTGTGCTAGCTGAGGTTGACTCCATGAAACTAACAGAGACTTTGAATTTTCTGCAGTTTCCTTGGTGCCATTTCTGTCTCATCAGGGAATCACAGAATGGATGGAACCCTGTCATCAGGGAGTGAAGTACAAAACAGAGAGCAGGGTGGTGGGCCAAGAAGATGAATATTATCAAGGTGAGGTGAAGAGTGATAAAAAGGGAGAAGCTAAGAACTTCTGGTTTGCTGTTTGCATTTGGAAAATGTCATTCTATCTTAAGGACAAACTGAAAGTTAACAGACAGAACAATCAACGACTCTTCTTGGATCTTCCCGTGCAACCATTGTGTTCACCACACCAGATGTGGTGTGTCAGGCTTTTGATAGGTTCTTTATTGGTTCTAGCAGTTACACAGACACACTAGGTAGGCAAGGCCGGACAGGGCCAGGGCCAGGGCTGTGGTCAGGGCCAGAGGTGCTGGGAGGCAAGCGAGTCCCCTAGATCCTAAGAATCTTCTTGCTTCTTTTCTGACCTCTTTCTCTCTCTGGTGTTCTCATGTTCTCTGCTATCCCTGTGCTGCTCTCTCATACTTCTTCATCCCAGGGTGACACTGCCCTCTTATCCTTTCCTCCCAGACCCAGGTGTGCCCACTCACACCCACTGGGCCCAGGGATGTACAATCATGGAGAGGACACATTATCATAGGTGCTGGTCATAGGAGGAAAAACCTGACCAACTCATTTACCCTAATACCTATCAACAAGGGGACCTTGACCCCCAGTACGGACGACAGGCAAATGCTAAGACATCACGTTTTTGACTCCATTAATGCGATGATATCTTTTGAGGTTCAGAATATTCAAATAGCTCTTCTCCAGAGTTTTTCAAGGTCTTAACACTTATCCACCCTTCAAACCTCAGTTCTCATTCTGAATTTAATCTAACCCTTCCTTTTCTTGTTATTCTGTCAATGAGTGATTGAATGAATGAGAAATACTTCATCACTTATATTTTTTCTTTATGTATATCACTCACAGTAGTCCTCTGTTAACAAACTCATATCTAATATATGCCAGCTATTTTAGACCATGAATCAATTTCATCATATGACCTGTTTTTATTGATAAAATACAAACATGTTATGTCATTTAATTTTATTAAATAATTCCATTAAATTTTAATTCCATTAAAACCCTTAAATAAGCATTAGTTTTATTGTTGTTTTCCAGGTGTTTTCACATATTCCACTGATTAAAGCAGCAATAATCTTATGTTCTAATCACAATGCCTGTTCCTTAACATGAAACATTTTGTGTAATGGCAGTCAGGAACTCTTATGGAACTTAATGATACAATAGAAGTGTGAAGAGTACGTTAACAGTACAGTTTAGGTTTTCAAGGCAGTTATTGAGATGTCTAAATGTTATCTGTTTGACTTTTTAGAATAATTCATCAGTGAAAATGTTGAAATGGAGTCAAATACTGGAAATATTTTAAAATGTAGATAAAAGTCACTTGGGCTCTAAATAACGAATAAATAGTTCAATATATGTTTTCTTTGAATAGGAAAAGATGTTTGTGATTCAAAATAAATACTCTTCTAAGATATAAATTAGAAGTTGCTAACCATCAGAGCTAAAGAGAGCATTAAAATAAAACATCAGAAAATCCTTGAATAGAGCACAAACACACAAAATGAAAGCAACAAAAATGACACTCTTCTTCCACATCCCTCAGAACCATTCCCTCACTGAAGACACTCAAATACAAGAGAAAATGTGTTCCAAATATTCTATTTCAATTTTGATTCCTCAATGTGATTATAGCAATAAGGAAATCACTCAGAACAGCTGTGTTGAAATTTCAGATGCTTATCAACTTGGCATTTCAGGAAAAAAACACATCTCTGAAATCTAATCATTCTATGCCATGAGGTTACACAGAGCCCTAAGAAATAATGAGCCTCTAGGACTGCGATATCCATTAAAATTGGAATGTTATCTCCATGTAGATTCAGTAATGCAGGAACTAAAGAAGACCTTATTATGTTTTTCACATACATACACACACATGCATACATACATATATAATTTTCTTATTGCCACTTGTGTGTAAATTATTACAATATTAAATGATACGTAAGTTGTAAGTAGATATTTTATAGGCTTTTATTTTGACTTTGATTTTTAGCAGGTAGCTAACATTGATGGAAATGTTCAAGTAGAAAAAATATGTTGACTAATAACAACATAATCTTGGGATTTTCTACAGAGTTTGACTATAAACCTAGATAATCCTCCTTGGTTTCATGAAAGAAATGTTTTAAGCAAGGTGAAAACTGTAGATTGAAAAAAGGGATTTCATGTTTGCTTAACTGTCAAAATAGAAATATCTCAATGAACTTGTGTAATAAGGCAATCAACAACTTGCTGATTAACCCAAATAGGTAAGCCAAACTGTCAATCCTTTGGTATAGAGCAAAAATTTTAATGTGTTAAACAGTCTTTTTTGTTGTAAGTTCACAAAAACACAGGCCCAATCTACCTTCTCTTGAAGTCTTGAAAGCACAATTTCTATAGAAAATATTATCAAGAACAGCTTATTATATTCATATGAATGCATGGAGAAAATGTCTTCCACATTTGCTACCATCTTTAGATGAAAGTTACAGTTATAAATAATCCTGGTTGAACTTGTGACTATATGATTAAAGTGATACAAAGTAATTTATGAGACTGAATAAGAGTAGTGCTGTTTCTTCCCTTGTTCACTTAAATACTGGTAAATAGAAACCTGAGCTGTCTTTCAACAGTTCTCACACCACAACTGTGAGGAAACCAAATCCCTTGGAGAAAATATTTGTAGATGCTCCTGGCTTTACCATGAGTCTCCCGGCGTAGGTGCCATCCATTTGAATGAACAGATAAATCTTTAATAGCTTCCTACAACCTCTAGACTTTCCCTCAGAACTCCTAAAGTGTCCTATATTATAGACCAAAACAAACCATTTCTGCAAACAAACCATTTGCTATCTCAATTATGTCTTACGGACTCTGTGAGAACAGTAAAATGATTGTTTTGCATTATCCAACTACTTTTGTAGTGCAGCAACAGTAATTGGAACAATTAAAGCCTGGATTTTTTTTTTCTAGTGACCACAACTTTCAGACTATAAACCCAAACAGATTATTTCCCAATTCTGTCTTCTTGGACGTTAGCAAAGAGCACCAGCTGAGTTTGCGGAAGCAGAGATGATGACCCTCCTTCCCCATGAATGCTTCCATTTACAAATAGAATGGAAAGTAGAGGACACAGTTTACAAGACTGAAGGAATAGCTTATATAATATTGCTTCACTTAATTGAACATACCAAGAAAAGGTTTATATAGGTTTGCCTTGATAGAGCTAAAATGTTATTTTCTACTCATAGTATGAAATCTAAGTAAATTAATTTGTAAAAAACAAAAGAAAAGTTTTTATTAATTAACACTAGCCTGCCCATACACAAGGTTTGACAGTGAAAACAGTGAAGTGTGTGAAAACCTTTGCTCCCCAAATATTTCACATATCTTCATGTGACAATTCCACAATAACTAATCTGCCTTCCAAATTCTGACACCTAGCTCAGAATGAGAGCAGATCATTACCAAAGTAGTAATGATGTCACTTCATTGTGACGTTGAAAAGGAATCATCATTTTTCTTCTCTCCCATCTTAATGGTTTAAGAAAGAGTCCCTATTTTCAAATTGAGCTTTTTCCTTTACTTATCACTATGAAAATAAGCATCACATTTATTTCTGTAATACTATCGATACAAGTCACCGTATTTAAGTAGTTGAATCAACAGTTTGGCTTAAAGAGGTTAAATATTCAGGAGTGAACTGCTTAATGAACATCCTTGCAATTAACTTATTTCCAAGAGAGAACAAAATCATCAATGTGGCCAAAATAAATTTATTTAAGGGCATACAAATGTGATTTAGAATATAGTAAAGTCCTTTTCCTTTTATGCAAAGGAGTCAGTTAATAGTATGCTGAGAGGAATATAACTTGATGATATCTCATCCCCAGTATAAAATTTATTTACTTTCCTTATAGAATAGACAGTATTTTTATTCCTACCATTAACCTTTGGAAAAAGAATGTAAGGCGGAGTGAAAATTCTGTTTTCTTCTTGAAAAGAGTCATGTCTGCTTCTATAATGATAAAATTTGTGTGAAGTCATGAACGCACACACAAAGCAAAAACAGGTGGAGAATTAGTAAATTTGGTTCATTGCAAGCTGGGTGCACTGCTAAATTCAACATCTCAGTAAACACATGATATACCTTGATTCATTTTAGCAAAGAGGGAGCAAATTTTTAACTTCACTTTGAGCACTTTGAGCAACTAAGCTCTGCTAAATCTGATTTCATCTATCAGCCTAACTATGAAGCTTAGTGGTTTATGAGTCTAGTGGAAGAGGAAATGGCCAATCCACAGGAACAATGAGTCACCAAGCAGAGATTTTATCTCTAGGGTGCTACAGGAGAGAGTCCATCATCAGAGAAAAAGCTAGTTTGTACAGTGAACACTTCAACTCAGGCATCCTGGGTAAACTCACACTTTCTTTTTTGACCTTAATATTATTCACTGTACCTTTTTAAAGATAATTTTAAAATTAAATGAACATTGGTTTACATCACTGTGTGATCCAGAAAAAGTTTCGTCATGTTGAGGTGTGTGTTATTACACTCCTTATAGAGTCATGTTCCAACAGGTAGTTTGCAAAATAGGTCATTTTTCAATTAAATGAAAGGAGTAAGCTGACTCATTCATTTCTTATTGGCAGCTCTGCAGATAAGTCTATAAATAACTTATTTTTCAGTCTGTGTATACTGTGTGCATGTGTGTACATGTATGTTTGTGTGTGTAGAGTGTATATGTATTTAAGTATCAGTAGACTTATAAATAGATATAAAACTTGTATAATATTCTTCTATAGATTCAAGTAAACTTCTTGACTGAGCATACACAATTCTTTATTGAGCATGAAAAAAGCATTCTATAATAAGCACATGAATTTCATGAGGAACAGTGTTGACCTCTATATCTTTGTTTTTTGGGGAAAGTGGTGCCAGTAATTAATATTTATTTCCATAAATGGGCTTTATTCAGTAGATTACATACCTACCCTACTGATAATTCAGCATACTGAACCAATCAGTCCCCCTTCTTTGACTCAGCATCTTTGTGTATATATTGGTACAAGAAGATAGGTTTTTTTTTTTCCAAAACTTCTCAAAACAGTCCCTCATCACCCCCATACATATACACAAATGCACACACATGTTCTGTGGTCAATCATGCATAAAAAAATCTCTTCTTCATCTTTGATCTCCAACATTGGTCACTATGACTGGTATGCAGTAGGTGCTGAATGTATGTTTGACAAAGGAGGGGGACAAAGAAATGTTTGACAAAGGATTGAAAACATGTCTGGAGGGTATAGCCTGGTTCACCTATATAGATAAAAAATGATTAAATTTCTTATTTTTACAATAGCCATTACATAGCTTTTCTTTTCTTTTCTTTTTTTGCAAATTACATGCATGATTAGAAATATATTTAGCATTTAAATGAGCAGTTCTGTCTATCTAGTCCTCTGATTTTCCTCTAAATCTCAGGAAACCTAATCCAAAGAGAGTTTGCCTGGTTTGCAGACAATGATTAGTTGGGACCGGGCTACAGCTGACCTGGATGATGCCTTTTGCAAGCAACAGAGACAACACTTATCTCCCTCAAGTGAGAATAATAGTGGTTGTCAGTGAATATATTATTGCATAGTTAGAACAGCGTGGCCCAGGAGAGCTTTTGGAGCCCCATGGACTGTGCAGACACATGTACCTTTTTATGTAAACCACCTGTCACATTCAAAGTGTGGTGGATGAATGTGGGTGGGTGGAATAAGATGCCAAGCAACTGTGAGTGCTGAGAGAAGCAACCCAGGAAGGGTTAAAGTAAAGAAAGGGCCAAGAATAACTACACCTGTGAATAGGAGAAATGTGTTCCCCCAGTTGTGTGTGCATGATGGTGTGGATTCATCTGAGTTTTATTGGCGTTACCTTTCACTGCTCCAGCATTTAACCAGGAGGACTATATTTTGTTCCCATACTGACAAGTTGAAAGGTTTTTCCCTAGATGTTGGTGCCTTGTAAACACAATCATTTCTGTGACCTGGGTAAGGTGTACCTTAAAACCCCTTGCAATTGATACAGTGACACTATTTTTTAAGAACCATCCTGCAGGATACATGCTGGCCCAAGAATGTTGTTCTATGTCAGGTACCATGTTGCAATATGTCATTTCAAGCTCAAAGTCCATGTCACAGCACTTAGTTACAGCTGCACTGCAGATGATACGCATGAATTATGTCAAATCAACTCAGCCACATTCTGCCAAACACATCTCTTTAATTGAGTCTGAGTTACCAGCACAACTTACTTTTTTTTTCCAGGTAATTCTATTTCATGGAACTTACTATCGCTTTCATACTTTGGTGATGGTCACTCTAAGTGAGTGCTTCCTATATCCCCTTATTTCTGTTTCTATGCTAGACAATCACTTTGAATCACAAAACTCAAGAGCCATGGTGTTGATAAAATCAGACAATGTTCTATTAACCATCTATCCTGGTCAATACTTGGCAGTAGGTGCTTTCCTGACTTACATTTAATTAATTAACAACCATGCTAGTGCTTGATTGTACACAATGATCTACTTAAAGGTGAATAATAGCTACTTCGACACTATCTACATGAAGGGTGGGGGTTTATCTTTCAAGCAAAATAAGACAAAATTTTGTCTTTGTTTTTCAAGGTATCTTATTTAAAAAGATTGTACAAATGAACTTTTGGGATAAAGGAGGTAAGAGTTATATCTTTTTGCTGTCTAGTAAGTCAGAGGAGGCCATTTATTTTATCTTGTAAGAGCTGATGAACTAGTTAATCTAATGAAGTAGTTGCTTTAGAAAGAGTGGATATATTTTACTGATAGACATCATTTGGAATGAGGTTGATTTTAGTCCACAGTTTATATTACTTTTTTCCTCACAATTTGGTTTAATATTTTCTGATTGACTCACTGTGAATAAATAATAAAGCCATGATAACTGCTGGTATTGTATTTTTAAAAGTGGAAAATGTAGGAAATTAATTGAGAACCTCTTTCCTCTTTTATCCCTATACCTGTATATCTGGTTGTATTTTTAGAATTCAAATATCAGATTAGTTGAACATATTTTGATAGGTTTAAATGTCCTCAGTGCAAAGGAAATGTCTGAGGCTTTCTAATTTGAGTAAATTTTAAAGAAAAGCTGGCTGGCATTAGGCAATCTGATAAATTCTTTTCCTGTGGAGAGCTGTAAGAAGGTCAGAGAAACAAAGCACTTACAAAAATCTTTCCCTGGAGAGAGGTGGTGGGGGTGGGGTGGGGGAGAGCTGAGAGCCAGCTTGTTCAAGATTTTTCTATCCACTGGGTGTCACTGCTGATATGAGACTGCACCGACTGACTGGTATTCTTGTGGCAGCAAGAATTTCTAAGGGACAGGATATGAAAACCCAGTTTAGATGTTATCACTTTGACTTGCTTCACCACTGAAAATGAATTGCATTTATTATGTCAGATTGGTGAGCATTTTGAATAAGGTAATGGTACTATCAGAAAAAAATGAAATATTAGAATTCCTCCTTGTGGCTGAGTAAACCCTGGTAATACTTACATTCTTGGGTGGATTAAACATACTTTCATGATAATATTTAATTTTCTCAGATTCACAAAATAGCATTTAAGAGAACAATGTTTCTCAGGTCTATCATACTTAAAGTTTTTCCTTGAATTTTTCAACTTACAAGTATTAGACTTAAAGAGTCTTTAAGTTGCTCAAGCAGATTAGAATTATGTTGCTAATAGAGCTTTCTTCAAATCTGATTAAATAAAGTCAGCAAAACCTATAGAATGTGGACCTACCTATGAATTGGGCTCCCTTTATTTATATTTTTGGTTTGCTTTTAAAGCCATTAATCTTTAGTAGAAACAGAAAGAAAAAGTGGCTAGAACATGAAACCGTTTTCTTTTTATCTGAAATTCTGTGTTTGTAAAATAAGGCAAAAACACTCACAAACTAATAAGATAGACATTAGGTGGCAACATGGGTAGGGGCTCCATCTAAAGATGCAAGGGAGAAAATAGTAGTACCTTTCATATTAAGAAAATATGGAGAGATGAAAATAGTAAAATAAAGGAAGTACAAGGGAGGACAAAGAACAAAGAGGGTAGGGACGTGAGTAGCAGATAAAAATAAGGAAAGAAGGAGAAAGGGAATGAGGGGAAGAGAAAAAAATGGAGAGAAAGAAGAGGAAATAAGCATTTTCCTATTCTCTTTTTTAACGATCGTTCTGAAGATCATTTGGTTCTTTCTTTGTCTTGGGTAGTGAAGGCTGCATGAAAGTTAATGGTAGCACCTGGTGATTCACAAACCTAAGAGATGATGAGTTGATTTTCACTTAGAGTAACTAGAGATGCAGGTTTAGGGCTGGCAGAGAGGACCAAGAATAAGTTGAGGAAGAAACTATGGGAAGTCATGACTACTTTCAATGCACTGTAGTGAATGAAAGTTGAAAGTCTATGCTTGGGCATTGAGGCTTCCACAGTCTCTTCTGCTTGCTTTACCCCTGGTAGCTTTTTGCATTTGTAGTAACAGAACTGTCACAGCAGATTGTGTGGTTGTTATTGCAAGGAAATGTTATTCCACAGAAATGTTAATACACAGCTGTACTCAGCTTTCTGGTATTTTGAAATAATTTGTTAAGGATCTATGAATCATCTTGTGTAAAATATTAGCTCCATAATATAGGGGTCCAACCTATTTGTATACTGTGTATCAGCACCTAGCATGGAGTAATTTTTCAATCAATCTTTATTGGATTGTTGAATTGATGAAACTCCCCAGAAGCATGAGTTTAGCACCAATCACTGCCCAAGTTCTAATTACCTTTCTTCATTCCCCAGCATTGGTCTTGAAATAGACATCCTAGTACATACTTCAGATGTGCCTTTAGGATTGAGACTCTAGCATGCTATCAAATTCTACCTGCGTTATCCAGCAGAGGGAGATTTGGAGGTCTACCCTATTAATTAAGTTTTAGAACACTGGGACTGTTGAAGGCAGAAAATTGAAGCAGGGTCTCAAGTCACCAGAGATGGCGCTACAAGTATCTTGTTAAAGGGACTATCTTAATTTTCATGCGGTGGCATCATAGACACAGTGCATTCTCCAGAGATTGCCATCTTCTTTTCAGAATTTTCTTTAGTATCCTAGTTATGCCTGCAAGAATATTTTGTCCAATTGAACTGTGAAGTTCCTTTGCTCTTAGTACAATTTTGGTTTCAGTGGCTATAGACACATAGACATTACTGCAAACAGACTTGTTTTTATTCTGTTCCTTTAACTTGAAGTATTTAAAAAATATTTTTCCCTCTCCAAGTGTGCAATTCTTGTGCAATTATTACCATTGGAAACAGAGATGACAGCGTGCCACTACCTCTTTTGCTCTCTGTTTTCCATGTGAGGTTAAGATTATCTTAAGTGTATATCTTCAATGGGAATATTCTTGAGAGTGAAAAAAATGACTTTCTCTGCATATACTCAACCATAGATGATGTAAACATATGAATATTAAAATGAGCTCTGGTTGGCAGCTAGTTAAAAATGTCTCTGGTTTGGTGACTTTTCTATTAATTATGTGGATTTGCCCATGGACATGACCAGCATTTATAACGTCTTTATGTGTGTGTATATAAGTACACAAACATGCATATATGCCTATACATATATACAAATAAATACAGATATGCTTTTCTTTATTTAGTTTAATTGTATTAGAGGAATGGCAAGAAAACTAGTCACAAACATATGAAATCTGTAAGCAGCAATAAGTGAAGCATTATTATCCAATGCCTAGAAATTAGAGTAATTGCTGAAAACCTTATAATACTTGAATTATAAGATAATCTCTCAAGGACAGAAATAGAAACTTTATTCTAAAAGATATTTACCAACTAGATGATTAATAACATCAGTGGTTGTGTTACTGAGAGAGTTCTATATTGATGCAGTCATGTACCAAATGCTTTCTTGGTGTTCTAGGTTTACATTAGTAAGAGAACAGGCTTATAGCTTACAAGTAGTTTCATGGTGGGGATAAAAGGCTTTATTTTTATTCACATTTTTCCTATAACTGCTCAAAAATATTACCAGAGGCTAGTCTTTCATTTTTGTGCTTATTGTGCAATTTTCTTTAAGTGCATACACATGATTATTATGGTGATTAAATGTGTATGATTAAATCAACAAGATTAAAATTTAATGAGGAAAAATTTCTAAGATCTTGTTTAATAATGTATGCCTTGATTAGATATTCTTATGTTTTTCACATAATTTGTGTGGTAAAGGTAGGTGTTTTCACTGGAAAAATAAGTCTACAGTTGTACAATGAAACTGTAAGCAATCAAGGAAAAAGAAGGCAATAAACAGTTGAACAATAGTAAAGAACACTGGGCATTGACTGTCCACATGTGGATTAAACTTCTGTGAAGCACTGTTTGAAAATGGTCAGTATGTGATCCAATACAGATGGGAAGTAGGAGAAGTTAGCATATGTCCCTCAATGAAGCTAGGTACTGTGCAAGAAATTGCCTACTTTGCTGGGCTAAACCTACACATGTTAGACTGCAATGTGTATGCACAAAAAATTTTTATTGGCATTCCATGGCAACTCACCGCATGCATAACTTGCAATCTGTACTTCAGTGCTGCCCAGCACATAATTTTTCTTCGTTTAATAACATTGAAACTAGACAAATTTTAAATCTTTTAAAGCAGATCAGCATAAGGGAATGACCTTATTGCTTTATAAGTTGTTTCATAGTGGGGGGTAAACTTTAATTGCCTCCGTAGGAGAATAATTAGTCATTTTGTATATTATGTGCAAAGAAATTACAACCAACAGTAACATGCATAGTTACCTGTTAAGACTTCTATGAATTTGTTCCCATTGGTTTAGCTACATTAGATTATTAAATGCTCTGGGCTCTCAAATTTCTTAGGTAAGGATTTAAAAAAAAAAGTCTAAAAGTTAGTAATACTAGCTAAGATATTATATTCTCTGACTTTCCCCAGTACAAAATAAAGGCTATAAATCATAACATTGGTTTGCAATTTTATTTTTCATCACTCATAAAATGGTAATAGTGATGTGGTGAATATAGTTCTCTTATCTATTTCATTTGTTGAACAAATGATTTCCTCTTGGATTGCAAAGAATTCAGGGTTTTTCTTTGTTTGTTTTTCAGAAATATTTTTGTCATCTTTAAACAATAAACTTAATACCAAACAATTGAAATTGTTTGATAAAGTTTATCTTATTTCCGCAGAGCTAGTGAAGAACATAAAGTTTCCAAATTTCATTCAAGCTTTCTTAGGTTATTTCCAGGTAGAACCTGGATTGTAAAGTCCTATAACCCAGAAGTAACATCCTTCTTTCTGTGAGCATTTGAAATGTTGGAGAAAGTTTTTGATTATCACATGTCTGGGAATTTTATTGCCATTTCTTGAATGTTAGCCAGAGGGTATTAAATGCTCTGTAATACATGGAACTGTCAACGGCAATGAAGATGGTTCTCATCTAATAGTGTTTATAGAAAATGGTAGACTTTTTTTTTAATCTTCCAGGATTTTTTAAAAATAATTTTTATTGAAGTAACATTTATTGAGAAAATTATATAAATTTCAGGTATATAGCACTTTTTAAATTTACCATCAATATCATACACCAGTCATCTATGTAAAGTTGTTGGAACCCTTAGGAATGTCCCCCCTTATTTATTCCTCCCCACCAGTGTCTCCACATCCTCATTACTGTTCATTCATTGCTCCATGTTTAGTCCTTTAGTCTCTTTTTCTGGGCTGTGTCCTTTTCCTGGGTGAGGATCTGTGTTCCTGGGCATGGTGGTCCATAATGTTTAGGTTTTCAGTCTTGACTCTGAATCAGGCAGCCAGTCTGAGCTCATTTGGAGTCTGTCAGTGCCTGATCCTCTTTGCTGGATGTGTCCTCCATTCTCTTCTCAGTCTCCTTTTTGATGTTTTCTTTCTCTCTTTCTCTCTCTTTCTTTCTCTCTCTTTTCTCTCTCTCTCTCTCTCTCTCTCTATCTCTCCCTCCCTCCCTCTTTTCCCTCTCAACTGTAGTTCTGGCCTCTGGCTTAGAGAGCCTGGTTCCTCTCCTTTGTCAGTTGAGAAGTTCCTTGAGGGGATAGACACCAACTGATGATTGCTTTGGTTGGTCTCCTCAGTTTGCCACTTGGCTGTTGGTCACTGCTACATTTCTGTGGTCTTCTTCCCCCGTGTTAAGAGGTGTGTGCCTTAGTCTTGCTGGTGGCTTCTCTGACCAGGAATTTGGTTCCCAGTCCCTGGTCATGGTGTCGGTGTAATTCTGATAGGTCATCTCTATCATTGGTCTCCATGTCCTGTGTTCAATGATCCTCTCCAAGCTCTTTTTGATTCCTACCCAGGAGAAGTGTGTGTCCAGGGCTTTCATTTATCTCTCTCACCTCTTCTGTATCTTCAGTTGGATTATTTGTAGTTTCTTATTGCTGATGAGGACTAACTGGAGTGGGAGTCAGTTAGAGGGGGTAGGGTTCATCCCCCGCCCACCCCCTGACCTGTGTCCTGGCTACCTGAAGCTGGGTCCAGCTCACTGGTGCCCTGGAATGAAATGGGGTGGATGGAGAAAGAGCAGACACTGGCCATGGACTATAAATTAAGGGTGACTACAGGGCAGGACTTCCCCTGTCTCCAGTGTGGCCCCCATGGGGTGCCCACAACTCAAATCCCAGTCCCAGCTACGGGGAATGGGGCCCTATTCCCTGGTACCTGGGCACAAGGCACAGAAGGCTGGCTGCATTATTCTTATTTTGAGAGGAACCTCTGGCGTTCCCTGAAGGTGATATTAGGTATTCCTGTGTAATGTTTCCATAATAGCTTTCACACATGTTTATCACACTTTTCCACATTTAAAAAATTCACTCTGTGACTGTCTCTCACAGGTAATTTTGAGCCCCTGTAGCAGATGGCAGTTCCTTGTTTATTTTCAAGGTGGGAAATTGGTGCAAAGTTGTTGAATGAAGTAAATTAGCAGAGCATCCATGAAGCTTTGAAGACATTATTTTAAAAGGACAAAAACAATAAAATGTATTTAAAGAACAAATAAGATTTAAAATGCATTTTATTCAGATAAAAGTAAGATTATTTTCTTGTGCTATATAATCATATTCTGAAGAAAATATGACTTGTTATTGACAATGGAAATTTCACTGAAGATATTAGAATAATGATGTATTGATAGTCACCTAATCAATCTCATTTTGCAGTTAATAAGCCAAAATCATAATTTTTAAATCATGCATTTAAGGTCACATGGGATCATAACAAGAACATTATAGTATTAAAACTCACATGCAAAGGAACAGTACCTCCCAACATTATCATATTGTTGACTGTTCAGTGAATATTCAGTGAATATTGAATATTCAAGTATATTGATGGACTGATTGATACTTCCTAATCCCTAGTCCCTAGTCCACAGCTCATTCCATGTTCCCGCATTGTCTTTCTGGGATAAAACTGCCTAGAGAATGCCTGCAGATAAAATAGATACCCATGACCCATAAAAATTGTTTTCTTTAAGACAGAATAAGTGCTCTCTTAATGAAAATTTTAAGTCATAAATCGAGCACCATCTTAATGGTAAATTCCAGTCAATTACATAATGTATATATATATATATATGTGTATATGTGTATATATACTTATGTGTATACATATGTGAATGTCTACATATAATTATGTACATATATAATAAACATGATTACAAATATATGTGGTGTTTATGTATGTCAAGTGGTCATCTGAAAACTAAAATAAACTACATAAAAAGTAGTTTTATGTACACTGTGAAGTTTGTTTTTTGATATTTACCTCATTGGGATGAATGGATTCACTGAGGAATATTGCATGAGCCATTGCAGTAGTATTTTAGCAGCAATATGATTTTTTGCTGCAATTTTTATTCTAATGTAGTAACAAAACCATATATTATCATCTTTTCTCTGCATATTTTCAATATAGACTTGACAAAAGCAGTAGCTAAACATTCCTAATAGCAAATGATAGAGATAACCTACTTATCCATGATTTACTAATGTATACAGAGTAGTTATATGAGTGAAAATATTAATGTGCTTACATGTTAGTAAGTATATTAACCTCCTCAAGCATGCTGTTTAGAGTTGTCTTTCAACCATTCTCATTTATATTCTAAGCCTTGAGCCTTCTGTGATTTTCTTATTTTTCTCCTCTTATGGCTTAGAGCTCAATGGAGAGTAATTTGATGAGTGATATTGTGTACACAAAGCTGCAACAATTCTCTGGTATGAAATTTAGTTTTTTCCAGGTTTCTGTTGATTAAATTGCATGAGTAGAAAAGGACAGAATTTGTATATACTTAAGACATATTTTGAGTAGAAAATCTAAATTTGTGTGAATTTGAAAGAAAAAAATATAAATGATAATACCAAAAGCATATATAGCCACTTATATTTATATTGTGTCACTGTGATTAGTAACCCAAAGGATGTTTGAAATACACATTAGTGTCTCTGCTATCTGTTAATATATAGAGGACTACTAAAAATCTATTACCTTAAAACAGTAACTTTTCACCTCTCACAGTTCTGTGAACTGTCTGGCTTCACCTGGGCTTTCTTGTGAAGAAATGGTCATTGTACGTTGCTGCGGTAATGGTGATTTTACTGGATTTATTTGTCTGACAAAACTGCAGAAGGAATTTGGACAACACAGGCAAGCAAGTGGAAAGAGAGAAATTTACTTAGAAGAACAGATATGAAATGAGTAAAAGGTAATAACAGAGAAAGGAAGAGGAACAAATTATAGTGGGAATCCTTAGCCCGTGAACCAAGTAGGAGTAGGAGCAAAGGATCTCAAAATGGTGTTAAGCCTCTGGGATTTTATATCTTTCTTTCCTAATTATTCCAAAGACTCATCAGTCACCCTGTGATTGGCTGATGCCACTCTGCTGAAGTTCAGTGTTAGTTTTCAGTTTTTAGAAATTGGTGGCCGAAGTGAATTGTTTGAAGCCCCAGTTGAGTTGAATAATCCTATAAGACAGGGGTCTTGGTGCTTCCGCCAGGGCACTAGGATACCTAGAAGATAACAGGGCACTGAGCTCTCTCCATGTGCTAAGTTAGCTTCCTCTCAAAATGGTAGCTTCATGAGAACTGGGTTATATATGTGGTAGTTGATTTCCCTCAGCCTGTATCACAAACATGCTGAAGTTCTAAGACTCTTTGTGACCTGACTACTTCAAAAACCAATCTGTGTCTTCTATTTTTCATATCAGATCAAACAAAATTCAGCATGGGAGATGACTACAAAAGGGCATGTGTAGCTGGGGATGTGGTTTATTGAGGGAAGTTCTTTAGAGAATTGCTCTTTTAGTTTGTTTGGATAATTTTCTTTCACTGTCTTAATGACTTTCAGAACCTCACTTGAAGTGGTTAGGTTACAATAGGTCACAAATAGAACATAAATGGAAATACACATAAAATTGTAAATTTCTTATTAACAATTTGTTTTTCACTTTTACAAATTTCATGTGTGTTACTATTTTAATATTCAATATTTCCTTAATTTTTGCCTTTAGAAAGGCACCCATACCCAAATATTTTCTTTTCACCATTCTTAGTTAAGAGTTTGTAAGTTATTGATGACCAGCATAATACATATTAAAAATCCCATTACTGTGAAAAAGATATTCTATGACCTGAAAATATGAAAACAAAGAATGTGAATGTTAAAGCTGCTGGGTGCCACTGTGCTCCCCTCCTCCACCTCAGTGCCTGCCCTGCACGATCCTCATTTAATGATTTATTGAACATTTATTGGACAGGTACAATGTTGTGGAAGGTCTGAATCCAGGCTGAGCACAGCTTGGTTTATGTCATCAAGTTAATGCTTCATAAGTTGTTCTTCTATATCAGTGTTCCTCAAATTTAGTGTGTGTGACAGAATCACTTGCAAGGCTTGTTAAAATACAGATGGTTTGACCTCATCTCCAAAAATTTTGATTCTTTCAGCTCAGAAAGGACTTGAAGATTTACATATCAAACACTTTATTTAACAGAGAATGCTTTCATTTATTGTCTGGGATCCTTGCTTTGAGATCCACTCTGGTAGACAATACTCTTGTCAGTCTGCTTTTCACTTGGTACAGGACCAGATTAAGGTCAAATAAATTTTGCCAGTTTAAACAAACTGAAACAGCACTCAACTTGCCCTTTAAATGATACCTGTGGACTGAGAATTGTCGGCTGAGGACTATCCCTGGGTACAATATTTTTCATGTGTAAAAGCAGACTGACTCCCAAGAGATGTACACTCTTACTGAATCAGGATAACTGAAAAAGTCAATTGGTCAAATTAAATTTTCAATATTGGAAAACCCATCAGCTATTTCATCATAATTGACTTAGACAAGGCCTTGGAGACAACCTAATTTCCAAAAAGGCAATAATCTCATGGAAAAACCATGGAACTTCAAATCACAAATCAGTAAGAGAGTTTTTATTTTACCACTTTCTGGCCATGATACCTTGGGAGAGTTTCCTGACTTTTTGAGAATATCATTTCCTTCACTTAAAAAATAAGAAATATAATAATAAAATTCACATTATAAAACATGCTATGAATAGCAACTGTAGTAGTATATAGGGTACTCTTTATGCATTATTGTGCAGATCTTCTAGATATTTGAGGTCATTATTGACTGATAATTAAGTCAGTGTTGTCTTGTTTTGCTGCTAATTAGAGTCCACAGACATATTGGTTTTTATTCCCCATAGTTATTCAGGCAACCTCAGAGGATTGATTTATCCTTTAGCATATCTTTTATCTCTCCTATTCTTTCTTTACCTTTAATGCATCATTGTCCTCAACATCATCATTTCAATTCAAATATAATTCAGTTTTCTGCCTAAGGCCAATACCCCCCTAAAAAGTTCCCCACATGCAAGGCCATGTAGGCCCACACCCAAATAAGTGCTGTGTTTATACTGTAAATTGCTTCTTTCAGAGGAGGAATAATAATAAAGATAATAATAAAGTCATTATTTCCTCAAGACAGTGTTCCATTGTGGTAGGAAAACTCTCCATGGGTAATCTTTTATAAAATCTTTGTAGCAACATATTGAGGTAGACGCTATTATTTTCCTAATTTTATGATTAAGAAATCTGAGGTCTCAACAAATTTCCAATCAGGCATAAGTCATAAGGATTACAACTATGATGCACATGTAGTTCTGTCCATGTCCAGGGACTTCTTTGAATCCCTCTCCAGTTGGCCTTAAACCTTTCCTGGCTTCAAAGAGCTTAAATAATAAAGGGCGAACCTAAAACAAAATAATCTAGACTCCAGAAGGATTCTTCCAGTAGAAGTCTCACTATTTCTACTATGTCTGAGCTTGTTTCCTTAATGTCCTTTTATTATTGTTAATTCTCACATTCTTACTCTATTTATTCAACAAACATATCAGTGAGCCAATAATGATGATGATAATTTATCTTTATTGAGGGTTTGTGTATGTGCCAGGTACTGTTCTAAGTTCTTTGTACAAACCAATTTTGTTCAACGACATTTAGAGTTAAGTGCTATTATTATCACCATTTGTTCATGATTAATGGAGGAATCTGGTGTCAAATAATTTTTCCAACACTCATGCTAGTAGGTTGAGAAGCTGCTTATATAACCAGTTTCATTGACAGCTGTGTTTTTGATCTTAATGCTTATTGCTATCATAAGGTAATTGCTTGTGTTTGCAGCATTAGATCTATCCACATATATCTTTTTTAATATGTATCTCCTCCACTTAAAATTATTATATTTCTTTTCCTCTACCCAGAAAAGTCCATTTTTTAAAAATTATCAAGTTAAAATTCCCCTGCACTGTGTTTCTTAGGATAGACCACATCAACCATCATTTATATCATTCATATTTTCTGTGTTTCTCTATAAACGGACCAAAAATATTTTCTCTCAAGCTAATCACCAAGCATCTTTAAGCCATAGGGTATATTTTCTGTTGCCTTTCTCCCCATGCATAGTATTGTCCTAAGGGGTTAGCTATAGGGGTGTGTGTGTGTGTGTGTGTGTGTGTGTGTGTGTGTATGAGAGAGAGAGAGAAAGAGAGAAATACTCAGCTATAAAAAAATTAACTCTTCCCATTTGCAGCAACTTAGATGTAACTGGAAGGGACAAAGCTAAATGAATTAAGTCAAAAGGAGAAAGAGAATTAATGGATGTTTTCACTTATGTGTGGAATGTAGAGAAATAAAGGGTAAGACAAATTCAAACCAATAACAAACTTTTGATATCAGTCTACAAAATTGAAAAACCACGAGGGAGAGAATAATGAATAACAAGGTAAAATAGGGAGGGAGGAGACCCAGTGGAGTTTGGTGGAGGATTATTGAGACTTTTGTGCTGGGTATAGTGTGAAAACATACATTTATTGAAGTGAGACTTGAACCTATAATCCCTAAAACCAATATGGTGATATAAATCAATTCACCTCAATAAACAAAATTGAAAAAGAAAAATAGACACCTAATACAATTCTGAGTGACTCACCCACTCTGAGGGACCACCCATTAGAGGGTCCACCTTTTATTTTCAGTATAACATACGTTTTTCCCTTTCTCTCTCCACTGAAATGCACCACTTCTTATCATCTGGTCTTTTAACTCAAGTTTTACTTTTTCTGTAAAGTATGTATATACTTTTTCTTCTTGCATGACCACCTTCTCTGGTTTTATTGCAGGTATTGTCAGAACATTCATTTGGCTGTTCTATAAACTTATTACAAAATTTTCTGATATAATCTTGACAAAATATCAATCAATACTGAGAATCCCTGTAAGGCGTAGGTTGCAGTTGTTTAGTTTTCTTTATGAAATATTTGTGAGAAGAACATTGAACTATAAGCTATTGGTGATATAAGTATAAGAAAAAGTGCACAAAGAAATCAATTTCTGGATAGGGTAGATAACAAAGATGTAAAGTGTTTGAAAATCCCATTAGAAACTGGATTAAATGGTAGATACTTAACATTTATAAGATCCTTCAGCTGTTGGAAATGATGAGCATTGATGGATGTCAATGTTATGATTAGTGAAATACTATTTCGTGCACTAAATTCAGGTTTCCTTGTTCCTCTCTGATATATTAGGCATGTTGCCGGCTTTTTTCAGTTCTTTCTCATTTTGCATTTTGAGAGTAAATAGAGGAAGTCTGAAAGTTACAGTGCTCATATTGGCACCAACGTGGACAGATGGTTATTCCAGTCCATATTATTTAAAAATTTAAGAAAACTAATATTGGTTAAAGCAAGGTGTCTGTATAGCAGATGTCCATCTAACTCCAGCAGCTCTGAACACCAGCTGTTCAGATGAGGTTTTCATAAAGCATGAAGTCTGAGTACTGCTGTTCAATGTCCTGCATAATCTTTTTATTTTTATTTTTAGAGAATTAAAAAAAAATAAAAAAAGTGATCCAGGAAGTAAGGCAAACTATTGGAATGCCATTGCACTAATTTAGTGTGTTTTCTTCATTCATATATGTGCAATGTCTCTAGGACAGGACTTCTGAACAAAAATTGAATGGATACCAAATATTTCCTTTTCATGTATGAAATATGCAGAACCACTTCCCTTGCTTGATGGTAATTCAATTTTATAGGGTTAGCAAATATTTTTCCCCTCCAAACTTTAATATCAAGAGAACTTTTCAATTTAGAAATAAATATCCTGCCTCTACCAAGGGCTTTACCTTGATTAACCTTCCTTACTAACTGGGGAGGTTGCTTGCTATGAATGTGTTTGCATGTGAACCTCATGTTGGTTTTATTGACATAAAGAGATCAGTCTAACAAGGTCCTAGCATCAAGGGAGGAGAGCAGAGAAGCTACACTAATTGTGGCCATGAAGAGCATCTAAGTGTTTTCATTAAAAGTCAATACTCATGCAGATTTTCAATTCACCATCTGGCCCTCTTTGCATGGATATTTGAAATGCAGGAAGCTGATTCAGTTACCAGAATTTTTCTTCAATTTGTCATTTATTGATAAACTACCTTTTCACTATTTCTATGTAATATAAGTGAAAGCAAAATAATATACTGTCTATAATAATATGCTGTCTAATTTCATTTTATATGTAAATATTTTAAATGCAAATCCTAAAATGCTGCTAAAATAATTTTAGTTCATTATTTAGGAAAAACTAACTTGATTCTACTTAAAAATATACAGCAATCACAGACACTGAAGAGCCATTTGGAAATTTATCTGTAGTATTTAACTAGATTTACTTGCTAAAGTCTTTGTGTATGTGTGAACAGAGTTCATCAGATATATGTTAGAGTTACAATTCCCTCCTACTAGCATTTATCAGCACAAATTGTTAATTCATAGCTGAATTTTTATTTACTCTGTTTATTATCAGTTTACTCAAAATGTATGGTTCAATATGTGTGGCTCATATATGAAGATGACAGTATTAACTAATATTCTTTAATTTTGTGTATTTCTAGAAGAGATTATTTATTTGAACCATCTTTTACCTGCTAAGTCAACATGAGTCTTAATGAGTAGAAATGCTGAGAGAGTAGAGAAGTTTTTGAAAATATTCATCTACTCCATTAATAAAAGCATATTTAGGACTTAATAAGTGCCAGAGTACTGTTCTAGATGCTGGCGATTTAAGCGGGATAAATAAGAGCAACTGATAAAGAATGAGTTGTTAAGCTCTTTGCATTCACTGTCTTATATAATTGCAGCAAACTCATAAGGTAACTCCCCTTCTCTCCATACCCCCTTTGTACAAATAAGAAAACTGGCGCTGGGAGAAGTTAAATAATTACCTGAGGTTTTCAGATCCAGAAAGTAGTGCATCTGAGATCTAAAACGAGACTTTTCTGACTTGGTTTCAGTGTCCACTTCTTCCTTTGCTAACATATGGAAATGTTAATGAAATTGCCATTTAATATTCTGCTTTTTAGCAATATTCAGCCATGTGTGTGTTAAGTTCAGTCCCAACAGCTATTGTCCTTTGCTGTATTTCTCCCATCTCATTGTCCCAGGGTTTAATTTTTTATCCTTTATAACTTTGTTTTTGTATTCACAGAATTTATTTTATTTTAATTGTTCCCTGCTCTTCTCTTCCCTCCTTAGGTAAATCTTACTCATTGTAACCTTTTATTTAGATTCAGTTAAATCTCACTGTTTCCTCTCCTAAATCTTCTGTTTTTTTCCATTCTCAGTGAATTTCCTTTCCATTGAACTTCTCTATATTTTCCACTGTTCTACCAAATTGCATGCTAATTTATGTGTTGCCTTGTATTATTTGTTCGCTTTAAATGATATCTTGAAATTTTCATAGTTATACCTTCTATCAGGTAAACAATAGATTGAGACTTTAATGTGTGGTAGGGAACTAATTAATCAGACATTGAGTGGGTAACTACATTAAAAGTATTTTTCTAAAAGGTTTAGTTAATAATGTGGTAAAACCTGTTTTTTTTATATCAGTAACAAAGAAAATGGTGCTATTAATTTGTGGAAATGCCATGTTTGAGAACATGAAATGACTGATAACAGATTATGAGTCAATAGAAAATCCAAGTCAGTAAAAGGTCATCTCTGTGATCTTAGCTAATCCAATCATCATGTGCAGGAAACTTCCCAGAAGTTTCAGCATAAATTGAATAATTTTACAGATAAGGTTAAGAACTTACACAATGTCATAAGAGGTCTGATTTTCGTCAGTACAGTCCAGTTGAAATAATTTCAAAATGTAAAATTCGCAATATATAATGGAAATATTTTGCAAGGACTAAGGCCATTGCTTAGTGACTTGGGGCAAATGTGTGGGTGGTTATTATGGAATCTAAAAAAGAAAATGGAGAATTGGTAAGAATCTGTCATTATGCTTCCATCCTGGCTCTGATGACACTGTGCCCCGATCATGGACACCAGTATTCTTGCCTCTAATGGAGGATGACTCATTAGGTTACCATGACATTATGAAAATATTGTGCAATCCACACTTTATTGGTTATAAAGTGATTAAACAGAAAGTCTCCCGGCTACCGTTGCCTTGGGAAGTTTTAATGATGCTACACAGTAAGTGTCATGGTTGTTACCCAAATGGAGAATTTGTGCCTCCTTGAGTCTCCAAACAGGAACAAACTCTTCCCACCAGAGGGTCTTTAAAAACCCTCCCACACTTAGAGAGGAGAGAGCGTGTCATTGGAGCAGAAAATGACGTTTTTCTCTGCAGACAGATCAAGAGAGAGATGAGATACAAACACTAGAGTTAGAAAAATGCCACAATTTTTGTCCTAAGTATTTGAGGGGTTAACAAATAAAAGTTTGGTTTTTAAAATTCCTACAGTGACTATTTATTTGATCATGTTTTTTTATGATATGGACCCTGAAGCCAGACAAGAAGGTCTTAGACCACAGGAGGCAAATGGGAAATAGAAAGGCAGATCAGACTTCACCTTATAGAAATAGTCTTTAGGTCACACTAACCCTTTTCTTTAAATTATGTCTCCACCCAACTTGGAGAGTAATATGTCATAAGAAATTGCCTTGCTTCTTAGTGAAAATTTTCTTATTTTTTAACCTGTGTATTTATTTCAGTGTATCTGAAATGTGTGGTAGGGAACTAATGTATCTGTCATACTGATACACACATAAATGTGTGGTAGGGAACTAGTGTATCTGTCATACTGCATTATAAATATCATGTCTCTGTACATGTTTATAATTGCCCCATTATTTGCTTAGAGACTAGTAAGTAATATCTTAACATTTTATACAGTAGCAGATTAGTTTGTTAGTTGCATATAGGTGGGTATTCTATGTTTGTGTTTTACTAAAATTTTAGGAAATTGCTTGTGGTTTAGCATTCACTTGTAATATATTTTTCCCATTTAAAATAATGGGAAGTAAGCCCTTGCTTAAAGTTTCTTATCCAGAATATTAGTTTCAGAACTCAATTACTTATATTAAGTGGGAGGTGTGTGTATTCTGGTTTCAAGTTTCTTTAGCAGAAGAATAAAATAGGAAATGCTTTGTTGGGCTCCACATAATTGTATCTACAAGTGGATGAATATGCTGAATTGTTTTGAATATATTAGATGTCTGGTTGTCTCACACATGTGTTGAGAAACCAAGCACGCCGACACTTGGTAAGAAAAAAACATCGCTGGACAATGACCTCAGAAACGCCTAGGAGTCCTTTGCTCTGATCAGTTTTATTTTGATCAACAGATAACATCATGCGAGGGAGCTGTACCCACCCAGTAGCCCAGGAGATCTAGCATGAACACACATTGGACCCATTTATCTCATGTAGATACCATCTAATACTCACTCCTTTGGAAATTGAGGACATATTGCAGCTGGTCATAGCAGCAATTTATAGGATCTTTCCTTTTTAACTCATTTAATAGAAACTTCTCAGGGAGAGCAGTTATATTTCATGTGGCTAGAGCAATCGATTCAGCCTCTTAAAGAGTTTAATGTCACTACGTACAGAAAAGAAATATAGCCATACATTGCTGTGAAAATTCCATGTATGTATAAGTGAGATGCAAAGAACATATGTTCAGTCATAAATATGATGTGTAAAGTAGTCTCGGCCTCATGTGTATAATCATAGGCCAAGACATTTGAGGAAATGCAAATACAGTGCTTGAAAGTGTTCTTGGCACTTTGTAAGTGTTCAATAAATGTTAATGATAATAATATTAGTGTTCTATTCCCCTTTTGTCACTACTTCTCTTCCTCCTCTGCCCTTCTTTCCTTCTCATATTCACTGTATCTTTGATAATGTCATTATAGTGCCATTGTATATTCCCATTCATCTATTTTCAAAACCAAAAAGTCATGATTCATTTTCTTCCTTGCCCTTCTACTTATGCAATTAGCTCTCTTCTAAGGTCAGTTTCACCGCCACACCCTTCATTTCTTGTCTTTACTCCAAACTCCCTGTCACTGCCATATTTCATATTCCTTTTCTATTTTATCTAGAAAGCACCAGCCCCCAACCTAGAGTGGATTGCCTAGTAGAGATTCACACAAACCCATAGAGCACAGCAAAACAGGAATACCATAATGATGAAGTCAGTTCAACTTTGATGAACCTTTCCAGGGTTTTTCTATCACAAAACCTAGAGAAGTATATCAAAAAATTTCTACCCATTTTATTCTTAAGAGTGAAACCTTGACTTCATGTTGATCTACAGTAAGTGGTGGCAACAGTATACTCTTTTCAAAGTTTAGGGAGTCTAAGGGCTTTTAATCTGATTCAGCCCTGACGTACCCCTTGGACTCGAGCGAGCTGCTTCTTCCTTGTGTATATCATTTTAGGAGAGCGAATGCCTCTGTAATGAAATGTCACTATTAAAAAAATAACAGTGATTTATAGTGGTGAAACATAACTACCAGGTTAGGGAGCATTACATAATGTTATGGGGGGTTGGGTGCAATAGATAAGCTGTTTAAAGGCAGCACACAGCAAAGATAAGCAAGAAAGAGGTTAGTTCCCTAGTGTTTCATGTGTCTCATAATTCTCAGTTGTTTTTATTTTTTTTAATTAATTAATTTTTTTTTGAGGATGCTGTGATTCTGGGTACTACATGGATTTGTTTTCCATCGTGGGTAACTGACTTTCTGCTCTGATACCTTTTTGTAATACATGTGGTGGAATGCCTTTGGGGGGGAGGTAAGAGTCATATTTAATATGAGTGTATGTGCCATGTCAGAGTTGGTTCAGAATGATGCTGCTTGGGAAAAAGAGCATGCTCAGACCCATAGCAAACTGTCCTCACAGGTCCTAGGGGTGTGGTTAGTCTCTGACAGCCCCATTGTCAGGCAAATTGAGTTTCAGGTTTATTCAGTGGTCAGTCCTGCTGGTCTTTTTGACTAAAACCTCCCTTTCTATTTCTATTTCCTATGATCCCCCACTCATGAATCTTATGCTTTTAAAAAAATGAATAGTTCCTGTGTTACGTCTCTTTGAAAGTTGTAGTTATATTGTTAATCTGACACCTGAAATATCTTATCACTTTCTTGTCAACTCTCCATTACCCTGTTTATATTTGTCTTACATCAACTTTACTTTTATACTATATAACTTTTAGAAACCATCTTAAAAATTTCCACATTTGTGGGCTCTTTTTTCCCCCCATTCACTATATGCATTCTGGATTTTGATAGGGAATATCATATTTAAAAAGTTAAGTGCAATATTTAAACATTAAATACTTTTGGAACAACTGTGTATTTTAACTTTTTTTTCTCAAAACTAATTAATACAATGATTCCTTTGTTGAAACATTCTATTCAATTAACCAAAAAAGTGCAGGGGCCTCATGCTGACTTAGAAATGTCAGAATATTTTACAGAACTAAAGTTTTATGAACCATATGAGCAGGCCAAGCCAAGATATCAGTGTCGAGCTTCTGGTAAAAGTGACTACAGAGTTCTAAGCCACAATTCCCACAAAGCTTTGTCAGTCAGGTAATGAAATGTGAGCTTCTTTAGAGAAGTATATAAAATTGCTTTATTCACAAGTTTGGTAATATAGCATATGTTAAGTAGAAATGATTTATGATGCAAAATATAAAACCCAAGCAAGACCTGAAAAGACTGAAGAAATAAGAACATACCTGGGACAGACATATATATTAAACCTTTAGAAAGTGTCAAGAAAAGTTAACATAAAAACTCTTGGGGCATTCAGTTGCACACAAGTTGCTGGCACAGGGTAGATTTCAGAATGGTATTAAATGATTTCTTGTCTAAGGAGAACTTTAAATAAGTGAACTATTAGAATTATAGAAGTGAAAAATAATAATCAGCATTTTGGAGACAACTAATAGGTAAAAGGAGAATGTGGTGAAGGAGAATACTTGTGAAACATTTTCTTTGATTATTGCTATTCCAAAATATTTCCTAAATAACTTACAGTACACAGAGAACTATCTATAGCAGCCAGTTGTGTTCTTCATTCAGTGGCTCTGCAGTTTAAATAAAAATGGTGACAAAGCAGACATAAAACCCCCAAAAGAAGGATGACTGGAGTAGAGGTACATATGGTTTCATTTCTCTGGTTTTTTGCTTTGAGGAACTTTTACTGTAGGACACCTTATGGGAAATAATAGAATTGCATTTTTGTACTATTTTCTACTCCCTAAGAGCTTGGTGTAAGACAAATCATTGTAGTCAAAGGTTCTAGTTAACACAAATAGAAAATATTTTCTACACAGTTTTACTTAATCTACTTTATTTATAGATGGCCACATTATCATGTTTGATAAGATTATGTTCTATGGTATCAATAATTTAACAGCTATTGTAGTTTTGATGGTGATCATCAAAACTTTTTTAAATGAGTTTTTAATGATCATTATTTTTTTAAATTCCATCTTATATATTAAAAGGTAAGGTTTTTCCCCTATAAACAGGAGCTAGAGAACAGGAGAAAGAAACTGTCTGGAAAGCAAGTGTAAAACAGACTTTAGGAAGTGCTGTTAGAGAATTATTTCCTAGAGGAGCAGAATCTCTGAGGACTCTATGTCCCTAGACAAGAGCCTCTTATGCCTGTTAATTGAATGTTTGCCATGGAGCTATCCCTATTATACTACGGGCAATGCATTCTCAGTCTTAAAATCTTCAGGCATCAGTGACTTCTTAGATGTATCAATTCATCTACAAGGATAGTAAAAAATGAACAGTGGCTATGGGTTTGTTTACTGATTCCCCATTTCATTTTTTAAAATAAATCATATATCTATTAAGTATACTTAGAGATGAGTTGATTGCTTTCTAAATCACCCAAGAGTATGGTGATTACTATGTATAATTAAGAATTATTAAATACTCAATCTTTATTGTCTTTTAATTGTGCTTATATTATTAAAAGCTCTTTCTGAACTCCAGTCATAGACAAGACTGAAAATGGAAAGGGAGCAAGGAAATTGACATTTTTGATGTTCCACTAGATACTAAAGTTCCAGAGTATAGGAGTAAAATCTATTCATCAGCTCAGATAATATTTGGTTATAGGAGGCATTCAGTATTTCCAGATAAATGAATACATTGTACTTAATGATAGAGAGAATGCTGGTGCCATTGTAGTTCAAGGATGTTTCTATGAGAATAGAATATCTGCTAATATGACAGTTTGTCAACTAAGAAAATCTATTACCAGCATTTGTTAAAGAACCCGAGACTACCTGTATCCTTGAGATTTTTGCCCCCATGTGACCTGTGTTTATGTTTCAAAGGATGAGGAGAGAAATGTTGGGGAGAGACGAGTTAGGAAGTTGCCTGAATTCAATCTTGATGAACAATAGATCATGCTAAAGGGTGTAGAATTTTAATTAGATTTGCAATGAAATCAGCTTTGCTTTTGATAAGAATCTGTTTGTTACCACCATGCATAAGGATAATGAGGGAGACTAGTTTTGAGGTTCTTTGTAATATAGATAATATATGTTGAAAAACATTGTGGAGAATATACCTGCCAGGTATATGATTAAACCACATAACTTTAATAATTATCAGGTATCCTACCTCCTAAAAATATTTGAGTAACCACTGCCCCATGACTACAATCATTTACATATATAGAACTTTATAGTGGAAACACAATCCTACTCTGATATTAAGTGTGAAAACCTGAATTTGATGTTGCTGTTGTATCTCATGTAGTAAGAAATTACTGCATGCCAGACATCATGCTGAGTGCTTCACATGCAATGCATTTCACTAACTATCCAAAATAATTCAATTAATAAGAACTATTATTATAGTCAACTTAAAGATAAGGAAATTGAATTAGAGAAATTTAGCAATCTGCCCAACATCTCACGTCTAGTTAAAGAAGATAAAATGTAAGTTTAGGATCTTTGATGACAGCATCCTGTTCTTCACTACTAAATTCATTCACTCTGCTGCTGCAAAAAATTATGGCAATCTTAGTGAGTAAAAACACACAACTTATTAATCTTATCTTAGAGGTCAGAACTTGTAAATGAATCTTATGAACTAAAACCCAGCAGTAATTAGGGTTGATTTGTATCTTAAGTTCTAAGGAGAGAATTGTTTCATGACCCCTCTCCTTCCCTCCCCTCCCCTCCCCTCTCTTCCCTTTCCCTTCCCTTCTTTCTTGTTTATTTTGTCCAAATTATTTTTGTATTTTTTAAGAATAACTATATATAGCCGGGCATGGTAGCACATGCTTGTAAGTGGCAGTCTAGGAAGCCGCGGCTGGGGCCAGGGATCATTGTTCGAGTTCCGTCGGGGGCATGTAGTGAGACCTAGTTTAAAAAAAATATATAGCTGGGCGTGGTGGTGCATGCCTGTCATCCCAGTTACCTGGGAAGCAGAGGCTGGGGATTGCTTGAGTCTGTGGTATCGTGGGCAACATGAGCCTGCGGTTCCACAGACAAAAATAGCGAGACCTAGTCTCAAAAAAAAAAAAGGAATAACTAAATAAGCCTAGTTTTTGCCTTTAACATTTTATTTTCCATACTTAAATTTTATATTTATGTAAAATTATGTTATTTTTCTTTGAGGCAATGCTGGCATACAATACTAGATATGATATCCATAATTTCCTACTACAATTTTCTGGGTATCCCCCACACTTTGCCCTTGTTCTCTTCCCTAGCTGGTAGGGTTACTTGTTTCTCTATATTCTGTGTATTTATCTGCCTATCTCTCCTTTTGACATGTTTCTTTCAGCACATTTCCTTCCCCGATTCTTACTGTGACCCTTTGACCTTTTCATATAGAAACCATTGTAATTAGATTGGATCCACCCAGATAAGCCCAGATAAGTCCCAAATCAGAGCACACTCACACACACACACACACACACACACACACACACACGCAAAATTTAATAGGGAAAAATTAGCAATATAATAATATTAAGCAATATAATATAATAATATTATATTATATTATAATATTATATTGCTATTATTATATTAATAATATTATATTGCTATTATTATAATAGCAATATAATAATAATAATATTAAAATTAGCAATATAATAATATTAAGAAAACTTCAACACTCAGTTTTCAATAATGGAAAGAACATCAGAATATCAATGAAGAAACAGCTAACTTGAATGATACTAGGTAAGTCAAATGAACCTAACAAAGACATTCAAACCTTTTGTTATCAGAGTAGGACTATACATGATTTTTTAAACTCTCATGGACTATTCCAGGACGATCCTGTGTAGGTCACAAAGAAAGTCTTAACAAATTTATGGAGACTGAAATAATCATAAATATCTTTCCCAATCATAATAGAATGAAGCAAGAAATCAACAAGAGAAGATAAATTCATAAATACAAGGAAATTAAATGAAATGTTTCTGAGCAACTTATGAGACAACAAAGAAATCAAAAGAGAAGAATAACTTGAGCAAGTGAAAAGTGAAAACACAACAGATGAAAATTTATGGAATGCTACAAAAAAGTTTGTAAGAGTGAAATCTGCAACAAAAACACCTACATTAAAAAGGATCTCAAAAAGTGCATAAAACTTATACCTCAAGAAACTAGAAAAAGAGTAAACTCATCCCCCAAATTAGCAGAAGGGAGATAATAAATATTTGCTCAGCTATAAGTGGAATAAGAAGAAGGAAAACAATAAAAAAAAATCAGTGAAACCAAGAGTTGGTTTTTGGAAACAGTAATTTGGACAAATCTTTGCCTAGACTAAGAGAAAAATAATAAGGTCCAGTAAAACTGTATTTATTTATTTATATTTTTTGAGACTAGGTCTTGCTATTTTTTAAAAATATTTTTTTATTTTAGATCACAACCTCTGTAAGTGGTTTTGGTATACCCTCTCCCCCCCCTCCCTCTAGTGCCCTTCCATTCTCTCAAACCCCACACTTTGTTGTTTACTAGTTATGCTAAGTCCTTTAGTCTCTTTCTTTCCTGTGGCAGTGTCCTTTCATTGGGTGAGGGACTGCGTTGTTGGAACCAGGCAAACCTTGCTGGTAGGTTTTCAGTCTTAAGTTTGTGTTTGTTAGGTAGCCAGTCTGTATTCATTTGTCCATGTTTTCTTGCTGCAGGCCATCTTCTCCAAGCTTATCTCTGCTGCTTTGCTGTTTTACCTTATGGCTCTAGTGTCAGATTTAGGGATTCTTGCCCCCAGCCAGTGTCAGTGAAGTTTCTCTGTGAATACAGGCATCTGTGAATGGCCTTTGTAGATCATCTCCTCTGCCTCAGTTTGCAGTTTTGATGTGGGCCTAATTACCCCATCTTTGGTCTTTCTCTCCTCTCCCATAGTATGGGGAGGGGGTGTTCCTCTCCTAGAAGGCATCTCCGAAATGAGGTCCTGGGTCTTCCCAGCCCGATGAGGGAGGGCATAGGTGTGCATCTTGACATCATATTGCTACAGTTGTTTCTCTTGTCTCACATGCACTGGTTCTCTCAGTTGTCCATCTGCTGTGTCCAGCTCAGGCTTGTGGGCTGGATTTTTGCATGATCCCTCACCCGTTCTATGATGGGGTTTGTGTTGCACATGTTCTTGCTCCTCTTGAAGTTTAGCTGGTGTGAGAGCGAAATGCAAGGGGCTCCTTGCCCCTCACCCACCCACCCGCACACTGGTACCTTCCTCTGCGGGGGAAGGGCCCAGATGGCTGAGTCTGTGCCCTTCCATGCTCTCCTTAGACTGGAAGCAGGAGGCAACATGGCTCCACTGATCCAGGCTACAGATGGCTGCCTTGTGCAGCAGCCATCCGCTGGTGGGTGGGGCCACCAAAACCCCTACTCTCTCCCCCCTCCTGGGCTCACCCAGCTTAGGGGGCTTACCCAGGATCCTTCACCCCCTTTGCTCCCTGCTGGCAAAGGAGCCTGGACAGCTAGGGATCTACGCACGCAGCAGGCAGCCCTCAGGTGGCTACCTGCTGGTGGGCAGGACTCCCAATGAAATTGTAACTGAAAGAGAAGACCTTGAAATGATGCCACAGAAATAAAAAGGGTGATAACTGAATACTGGGAATAATTATTGAACAACATATTGGGTAACCTATGGTAGACACATATAGTCTACCGAGATTGAATCATAACCAAAAAAAAAAAAAAAAAAGTCTAAAGAAGTCTAAACAGACAAGTGTTGACTAAGGGGATTTAATTAGTAATTCAACCCTCAAAATAAAATCTAGGACCAGATAACTTCACTCATTCTAAGCATTTAAAGAAGAATTACAAGAAAGAAAAACTGTTAGGCTTAGTACCCTTCTTTCTGTCCCATTAAACCTTTTAAAAGCCTACCTAGATAATTTGTAAATGTTACAATACCAGAGTATGGTTTGGGAAAGGCTTGAGCCCTTTTGACCTTATAATAAACAGCTATTACAACTATTAAGAACTTAATTATTTTCTCTGCCTCTCCTAAATAATGAAAAACTATGGGAAGCAGAAAAGACAACCCCCCCCACCCCCAAGAAGAGTAGTTATGGGGATTGTAGGTATACATGTTATTGTAAAACATTCTGTTTTTCCCCTTATCACCAAAATTATTAATGGCAGTTTTCAAATACTTCCAAACTCATAAATGAACATAGATGCAACAATTTTCAACAAAATATTTTGAATCCAAAACAGCAGCATATTCATAGGCTCATACATCATAATCAAGTGAGATTACCCTTGAGATGCAAATGTTTCAGCATACATAAATCAATGTATGTAATACACTAAATCAACAAAATGAAAGACAAAAATCATTTAATAGCAGCAGAAAAGTAATTTGATGAAATCCAAAGCCCCTTCATAAAAAAATGTAAGATATGAATACAATTCAACTCAACATAATGACAGTTATATATGACAAGTCCATAACTAACACACTTAATTGTGATACACTAAAAGCTCCTTTTCTCACTAAGAAGAAGAAAAAACCACTCTTATCAGTTCTATTAAATAGTAGTGGAAGTTCTAGCCACAGCGATCAGGCAAGAAAAGTGAGTAAATTAATTCAAATATGAAAGAATGAATCTTTTGCAGATGGCATGCTTCTTTATGTAGAAAGCCCTAAGTCTCCATGGAACATATGTAAAGCTCATAAATTAATTCAGTGAGGTTACAGGATACAAAATCAACATACAAAGGTCAGTTATGTTTCTATACATTTAATAAACTATCAAAGAGAATTTAAGAAAGAGAATTTAAGAAAATGACCCCATTTACAATAGCAACAAGAAGAAAATATTTAGACATAAAATTCGACAAGTAAAAAAAAAAAAGGCTTGTACAGTGAAAATTCTAAAACATTGATGAATAAATGAAGTAAGAACAAATAAATGGAAAGACATTCATAGGTAAAGTGCTTTTTCCTAGGAGGCAGAAAAAATAATATCACATTTGAGACAGTCTGAAATTCCCTAGTTACCATTGTTAAGTGAGTTTTCCTATCAAGCTTTGCCAGTTTGTAGTACTCTATAAATTATCTCTCCTGAACTATCATTTACTTACAAATAAAGAGTGGTGAGAAAACTTTACCCCCAAATGATTGTCTGTTTTAATATTTTTCCATGCTCATCCCCAACAAAAATTAAACTATGTGGTAATCTGAGACCTAAATAAATATTTAATAAAAATGTACTCTATTATATTACTTATTTCATTAACATCTTTTTAGGAAACACACACATATATAAACACACACAAATAAAGACACACAATGGTACCCAAACACAGTACCTCTACTTTACTCCTTCCCTTACCTGAAGAGGGGAGAAAATCTTCCTCTAGCAACAGAACACATTTAGTAGAGTTGAGAGGCAAAAATATCCACTTGCATGAAAATTTCAAAGTGTATTTTATTACTAATACAAGTGCATTATAATAGAGTTTATTTGTCTAACAATCTTATATTTTGTCTGCTTAGCTCCAGATCACATATACTGGACAAAAGTGTGTTTCAGATTATTATTTTGTTTATAATGATATAGTTTAATGGTGTTTTTGTGTAATAGGTAGTACTATACACTATGATAGTAACTGCATTATTTAAACCCTATCAAATCAAAGACATATCTTGGAATCATGGTTTTACCAGCTGGTCCATAAATGTAGTTTAGAAATGAACTAATTAAATTACACCATTCAAATAATGATACTAATGAAATAGATATTTATATAGTACTTGTCCAATAGAGTCTGCCATGGTCAGTTTCCAGGGAAAGAAAGATCTAATCATGTGTGTATATTTTTCAAAGTATACATGTTAATTTTAAAGCTAAATTGCAGAAGTGTTTCAGGATCAATGACTGAAAAGAGAGGACAAAAAGCCTGGTCCTTGGCAAAGTAGAGTTGGGAATCATTAATCATTTTAAAGTAAATGTTTCTCTACCTGAATCTCTGCCAAAATCCTTGACAGAATGCAGACTCCCAGTAGATCCAAACCTGCTGATGACAACAATGTTTGTTATACAGTATGCAATATTACAAAAGATCCTTTCACTGTTTGAGATCTTGAAAAGATGCCTGTATCTAGGATTTCTGATAAAGCTTACAACAGCTCTGAGTGATACTCAAATTTTAATATATGAGGCTTAATGCCATTACATGCACCAGTTCCATCCTTCATGCTACATTGGAAGGCTCAGTTAAACCAACTGGGGCCAATTCTAGAAAACTTGTTGCCAATGATGACATGACTTCCTTTCCAGAACCTCTAGTGTATTCTCATGTAGTCTGACTTACAGAAAAGCCAAAAATTATTGGAGGCTCAGATAATTTTTGAACCACACCTTGCTTTTTCAATCAGCAGAACTTGATAGAAGTAAATACTGTGAGCTACTTCATGCTCATATTGCCTCATTCATAATGTTCTTGTCACATAAAATTATCCACCCACACTTTACCAGAATCTTTGCCTGCCCCTTCATCCATCAGGAGAAAGTCACTCCAAGTATTTGGTTCTTGGCTGCTTTACAGGTCACTACCTGTTTCATCAAGAAAGTGGATGACAAAGTTTTTAATGTAATGAAGGGTCCACAAAAAGCCATTTTAACTGGAAATGTTCTGAATAAGCTTTTTAACTTGCAGTTTTTTTTAAGGTCAAGCATTCAGATAGTTGAATTTAAAAACAAAGTTTAATGGAAAGATCTGTGTATATTACAAAATTATGGCACTCTCAAAGTACTGATATTTCTTCTAGAGTACCAATTTCCCATTCCCCTTTTCAGAACACAAAACATACCCAAGTAAACACCATATATTTATTTTCTTTTATACATATATATCTTAGATATATAGAGATAGATAGATAGATAGATAGATAGATAGATAGATAGATAGATAGATAGATAGATAACCAACCATAAACACCCCTGGTTTGTAACTCTGGAAAAATATAGCATTTTACTCAAACTTTGACCTGTAACATTATCTGAATGTACTCTGTAGCTTGAGATTTTACACAAAGTCCAAAAGGGTAGTGAAAAAATGACTGAACTGACATTATAGTAAAAAAGAGATACATAGCTTACTCAAAATTAATGAAAGTAAAGTTATATAACAAAGTTAAATGTCTTGTCATACAAAATGAATTTGTAATGTTGAATCACTGAGGCAACATCATTCTGAAATTCTAAAATCTCTAGTTATGAGATTTAAATAATTTCTTATAGTTCTGGTTTCATGTTTACAATTTCTCAGATTACTAGCAATATTTTAATAATCATAATGATTTATTCCATTCCATTCTTATACCATTACAGTTCAGGTAGCGTCGTTTCTTTGAGTAAGATTATTTTTGCTTGAAAGACACATTTTGTTCTCTACCTACAACTAAGAGAATTTATTTTCAAAAGCAGATGATTTTTTTTAAAATTCAGTTTTCTGTTGTGCTTTGATTCCCTGAAAAGCACACTACAAAAATTCTTGCCAGAACACATTCATTAGAGTATAATGTTATCGCTATTGTTGAAACCCTGGAGTGGGTTCATGAATTTAATTTCTGGTCAGGTTTATTTTTATAATGTGTCCAGTTCCACTCTGAATCAGACTTAGATTCAAACTCAATTTAGGCAATGTGTTGAGAAAATGTTGCACTTCAGGTTGTTTTCCAGGGAAACAGCAGGTTAAGTTTTCAGATTAATCCTCCCATTGAAACCAACAACAGATGCTGGGTAAAATATTTTATCAGTACCTTTCAAAAATCATCAAAAAGTTTATAAAGTGGTAAGGAATCATCAAGCCAAAAAATCTAAGGAAAACCTAGAACCCAAGAGGTAAGGGAGCACTAGAACTATTTTAAGCCCAAATGCAATTATTAATCAGGGTTGGTTTTCTTAGTATTTGTAACTTAGGAATGAAGGAAAATACAAACTAAACTCCAAGGCCTATCAACCAACCACTATAAAAAATATGATGAGATTCTTTATATATTAAGCTAGAACTTCAGAGAGTCACTTTATTAGAATAATGGTAACTCTTATAAATCTACCATCTAGCTCTAGTCCTTGAACATCAGGGAAAGTTGTTTTAGAGCTGTATAGAACAAAGAGAAAAAGAGTGGGACATATTCAGACCCAATTGAACAACAGATTTGTATTCCATATTAATAATATCATCTAATAGATGTAAATAAGCCCTGTGTTGGAAATATAGTTCAAAGTTTTCACAGTGGTAGTACTATTAGATTCCTGAAAAACAATGCAAATCTCTAGAGGAAGCATTCTTTTTTAAAAAGACATTTTTTTGTATTATCCATATAGGTAATTTTTCAAGACCATGAACAGCACATCATTAAAAATACCAAGTACTTAAGGATTTATGCACTGTATCAGAACCAGTAGAAACAATAAATAACAGATATATAAGCAAAAATATTGCACTTTTTAGAGATGGAGTATAAGATATACTTGACTGTGTTCAAAATAAGAAAATAACCTTGAAAATATATGTCTGTGCAGAAAGTGGACAAGAGATTTTTTAAAAGGGAACTTAAGGAAATTATAAATGAAATATGTAAAATATGACTTCAGTGAATAATTTAAAAGATTAGACATAGTTGAGACAGAAGAAGAATTGAAATGTAATCAGTAGAAATTGTCTACAAGTTAACACAGAGAAAATTAAAGGTGGAAAATATGTAGAGTAAGTTAAGAGACAAGGAAGATTAAGTGATACATTCTAAGATACAATAAGTTGATGCTCTAGGAGAAGGTGAAAAGAATAGGGAAGAAGTAGTACATATGAAGATAATGAACAAAATATGTATTGAACTATCTGAGCTGTGAAAGAAACAGATTTAAGATTCTTCGTGGGTTTTAAGAAGGACAAGAAATAGTAAATATTCCAACCAGAGACTCATTAAAATCAAATTTCAGCTTGCCAGAAACAAACAAAAATCTTAAAAATTAACTAGTAGAAAAAAATATAAATTACTTTCAATGATCAGCGTGGTCAATAATTACTAACGCAAATATTATGTCTGGTCAATATATTAAATTCAAATATAGTGGTGGTGGTGGTAGTGGTGTGTATGTGTGTGTGTGTGTGTGTGTGTGTGTGTGTGATATGTAGTAGGCATATTTTTCCAGGACAGAGGAGAGGGAGAGATTTTTAAGTAGGCATATTTTTTTCCTGTACTAGATAGTTTCTCAATGAGTACATAACAAGGAAAAGCATATCATCTATCATACAAAGAAGGTTTAATGTTTTATTTGTTTCATATTTACCAAAATTTAAGGATTACAAAAAATGATTGAAATTTCTGTTTTTAGACAAGTAAGGAAAGAGGTTCAGAGAAATTATGAGTTTCCCAAGATCATACAACCACAAAAGTAGATGCTTAGGCTGATGTGACTGGATAGTCTGGCTTCAAAAAATACGGGGTAAAGAACAATTGGTGTCAAGGGATCTCATTTAATGTATGGGACTTTGTACAATGCCAAATCTTGTAGTCACTGGAGAAACAAGATACAAACAAAAGTCAATAAATTCATTAAAATGCTCTTAATGAGCCTTAAGTGAAGATAATAGTGAAGAGATCTCAATGAAACTCCTTGAGTCGTTAGAAGAGGAACTGAAAGTAAATTCCTACACATCTAATAGAATGACTAAAATATAAAGCTAAACATAATTTTATCACAAAATATTGCAATCATCCTCCTATGTATTTCCCTAAATGAGGTGAAAGCTTAGCCAACACAAAAAATCTTTCCAGGACCATTTATAGCAACTTTATTCATCATCACCAAAAATTAGAAACAACTCAGTGACCTCTAGTAGGTGAATGAGTAAGAAAACGGTGGTATATCCATACAATAAGATATTCATTCAACAATATAAAGAAATCAATCATTAAACCACCAAAAACACTAAGAAAAACCTTAAATGAAAATTGCTGAAAGAAAGTAGATAATTTGAAATGGCTCAGTACTATATGAGTACAATTATATGATTTTCTGGAAAGGGAAAATCTATAGAGATAAGAAAAAGATCAGTGAGTTCAGTGGTTGGGAGATAAGTAAAGAGTGAAAGATTTTTGAGGCAGTGAAACTATCCTTTATGTTGCTGTAATTACGGATACATATCTTTTTGTCAAAATCCATAGAATTATACACCACAAAGAATGGGCCATACTTTTGTATGACTATCTATAACATAGAATACAGAATTTTAAAAATCTTTTTCCTTTAGAAATCACATCTTATTGACTTGATATTTATGTACAAAATGGTATATTTTATAATTTTAGTAATACAGTTTTACACATCAATATCTGTAGATGCTTCGCTCAAGTTCTATTCCCGTCAATTGACTTCATTTCCTCCCATCCCCCCCTTCCTGATGATAATGATTGCCTTTTTTCACAGAGCCTCAGAGTAGTAGAATTTAGTTCATAATATTAATTGATATTGGTTAATCATCAATAACAAATATATGACATTCACAAAAGATGTGAACACGAGTAACTGTGAGGGTGCTAGAGGGGATGGGGTGGGGGGGAAAATCTCTGTAATTTTTCTGTGAACCTAAAAATGTTCTATGAGATAATCTATCAAATAATAATAAAAATAAAAGCCCATAGACAATTTCAAAAGGCAAACAGGAGAGAATTGAAGTGATGACAACCAAGACACTTCCATAATGAGGGAAAGTGCATGTTGTAGAGTACCTCTTCTGTCATGAGAGAATTTTTAATGCAATCACCATACCTAACAACAACTGTTCTAGATACTTTAGCAACTTCAGTAAAGCTTGTATTAAGACACGGAGGTCAGAATGGAAATTTTATTATCTGGTTTCAAAGCCTAGGCCCTTCCTTGTACAGCAAGTTACTGACACAATTGCCATAAATTACTAGGTAAGTATAAAAATGGAAGAAAATTGTAGAAAATATAGTAAAAGGCAAAAACTATTTTGGATAAGCTCAAAAAGTGAATATGGTATTTAGAATGAACTTTGCTTTATTTGGCCTACCTATTGCTTCCTTTTTTCGTTTAAAAAAATATTCTGCAAACAAATTCCAATTGCTGGCTGTCAGATCCCTTATTTTATCCTCAAGGGGAAACAGCAGGGGAATGGGAGGTGCACTGGAATCTAACTTTCCTAGCTCAGTGTTAACTTGATCAAGTGTTTTAAGTAAACTCCAGTAGATGGAGTGAGAGAGTAGGAAGCAGCAGCCCTTGCAGGGTGCATTTTGAAATAAAACAGCCGGATTTTCAACGGCTCTGAGTCTGTGTGATTTCTGGCAAGATGTTTAGCAGAGGAGGAGAGCAGACAGTTTTATAGCCTCTGTCACTCTTTTTGGCAGAGCCCTAAGACCCTCTGGTCTATTGGACTTGAGGATTCCTTTCCTCTAGAAATATTTGACGGCAGCCAAGTGATTGCCTGTTCCAAGACCCTTGAAAAGGATTGTCTGCGTCACTCAGATGGTCTTATGGGCGAGCGGGCCTTTCCAAGACTGTGACTGATGGCAGGCTGCTAGACTAAAATCTGTGGAGCTCTTCTGCTTTTGCCAGAGGAAGCTACTAGAGCATTTTGATGTTTTTAAAGGCTACCAAAATAAAACAAATAAAAAAATATGACTCACATCGAGACAGTGAAACAATATTTTTACTCATAACTGTAAATGCATCTTTTACTAATAGCATATTTTAGGATTTATTTCTCCTTTTCTCCACAAACCACTTTTTTGGAATGAGGCAACATAGCATAATGGAGAGTTGTGTAATTAGAATTTAAGAAAATATTAAGCTGAGTATTTTAAAAATTCAGACTGGTTACTGGTATAATGATGGCATTACAATGCACTGACAAACTGTTCATTCCCCCCACCCCACCTCATTATAGAGAAAAATTCATCAGCCTCACTGAATTTTCAGATTACCTTTGATTTATGTAATGTTATAGCATGCTTTTCACGGAGTAGGATATTCACATGTCTAACAATCTGCAGTCATTTTTAAGACAACTTCTTGCTCTGTCCTACATCTTATTGTAACTTTCTTCTTATAGTGTCAACTTTTTGACTAGCAACATGTAGATTACTTTTGATTTCTTTCCAAGACTGGTAAATAATTATCCCCTTATAGTCAGTCAGCAAATAGTGTGCAGAAAATAAATATATGAATGGATAAATTAGTGAATGTATAGTGACTACTACCTTCCTTTCCTCTAGAGGTTCATGCTAGTACAAATCATGTGAATGAATTCCAATGTGATTCAAGTGTGATCAGTGTGATCAAGGCACCATGGCATTACAGTATGCCTGAGAATACTAAGAAAGATATTTCATTGTTGGTGATATTTGAACTGAGTGTGTGAAAAAATTAGCAGAAATTTATCAGAGGGATAAAGAAATGAATTATATTAATGATCATGAAAAAAACATGTACATAAATAAAATAATATACAATTCACAAAAGGTAAATCATTTAAAAGAACATTGGCTAATTGTGGAAGAAAGAGGAAATGATTAATAAAAATATAGACAAGACTGAAAGATTTTAGCATCATGTCTGTGGATCGAGGCTTAATTAAACATTATCCACTGAAATTTCCTTCAAAGATAGACATTTTCTGTAATGTGTGCTGTCGAACATGACCTACACTAGCTACCTGTGGTTATTGAACTGTTGAAATATAACCAGTGAAATTGATGTACCTAATTTTTAGCTTTGATTAATTACAATTTAGTTAACAATAATTATAAATAGCTGCATATGACTAGTAGCTTCAGTTTTGGACCGCATTGTTTTTATGATTGAAACTACTAAGAGATTATCATTAATGGAATTGATATGATTAAATTTGAGATGTATGCAAATATAATACATTGCAGTGACTCATTTGGAATATGTGGTGTATTTTAAGTAGAAGATCTTTAAGTATCGCCACATGTGAACTTGGAGTTGTGTTCATTTGCAGACAGAGCAGTTGCAATTGTTCATGAACTAGAATAAAAAATATTTTTCTAGGAGTCAGTTGTGTGGGGAAGGATAGAAGTAGATTTTTAGTGGTGAACTTAATGTAGCATATATAGATGTTGCTTTATCATGATGTATATGCCACACTTCTTTAATGTTATAATGGAATGTAACTTCAATAAAATCTTTTGTGGACTTCTCAGCACCAGAAAGTATAGCAAAGCAAATGCATTTAGTACACATCTCTGATTCATAGATAAGGTACTAATATTTTGGAATGGGAACAAAAAATGAGTCTGCCAAGACAGGTGAAACTTTTCCCACTAATAGATCTGCCCAATCATTTTGAAATCGCTGGTTTATTGAATTCTTGGAATTTGCATTTGAGTGATGAAAGAGGCAAAGCATGATTAGAATATAGACTGAAATCTCATTGTAAAAAGCCTGTGGCAACACTCTTGGCTCACTTGCTCATCTCTTCTCACAGTAGACTTCACTGGTTTGCGACACTTTCTTCTCTGTATCTTGTATATAGGTCTGTTTCACTGGCAGTTCTACCTCGAAGCACCCCTCTTTTGGAAAGACAAGAAATTTGTAAAATCAGCTCTAACAGCTGGGATCAAAAGAGAAAGTACTTAGAACAGGCTTCTGATCAGTTCAGAAAAATTATTTTTGAGTGAAACAATGGTGAATTTATTTAGAGTATTTACTTTCCTCTATTTAAGCATTTTAATTTTATATTGCTGCACTACAAATTATTACAGATTTAGCTCACAAATTGCTTAAATAGAGCCAATTTATAATCTTACAGTTTCTGTAGGTTGTAAGTTTAGGCACAGTGTAACTGAATTCTCATTCAGAGGTATGGGTCAAATGAAGTGTTGCTAGGCTACATTTGGAGCTTAGGATCCTTTTCTAAACTCATTTAGATTGTTGGCAGAATTCAGTTCCCTGTGGTTATAGGACTGAGGCTCTCAACTCCTAGAAGGGCCTATCATTTTCTACCTTGTGACTCTCTTCATAACATGGTGGTTTACTTCTAGGCCAACAGAAAAGAGTACTGCTGTTTTGAGTAGTTGACTTTTAAGAGCTAATCTGATTAACTCAGATCATTTACAATAATCTCCCTTTGGGTTAACTCACAGTCAACTGATTCAGGATTTAATTAAATCTGCAAAATCTCTTCTGCCTTCTAATGTAACAATCATGGGAGTAAATATGCCATCATATTCTCATCCCCCTAAGGCTCAATAGGAGGGTGTTATATAGGGCCTGTGCTTATATGGGGTTAGAATTGTAGGGAGTCATCTTAAAATTCTGCCCATCACACATGACCATAACTCTCTGTCACATTTCTGTGTAATGCTTTATCTTTCCTTGTGCAAATACATATGATTATATATCTCTCTTTTCCTTTAAAGATAGGGACAATATGCATATTATAGTAGGGTTTTACAGAAGGAAGTTTAGGAAGTTTCTCTGTATAGCTTTCTATCTCAATCACTCTTATATAGTGACTTCCCAGTAAATCTTGTTTTTTTCTATTTTTACTTATATAGCTGTTATATATAAAGCTTTGAATTCAATGAAAGGAAATATTAAAGATAAATTTGTGAAAACCATGAATATGCTTTCTGAGTCAACTGAGTATTGCTGATGTATAAAGGAAGCAGTGGTGATGGTGGTGAGGCTGCTGGATGCAAAGAGAGAGGTAAGAAATGAACCACTGACTTGAACAAAGAAAAGGAGAATGCCAGTTTATATAAAATAAAAAGATCACCTCAAAGAAAATTTTTGTAACTAGATTTGGACTCTTACAACTTAATTTCTATAGGTTCCCTCTAAATCCTTTTTTTTTCTCTTTGCTGATTTATAGTAGAACATTAAAACTTGCCTTAGTATAAGGCAATCTAGAAGAAATTTGATAATCATATAATCATTTTTTGAGTCTTAAATAGCTCTTGGTACACCTCAGAATAGAGGTATGTTGATAGAAATATGTGGAAGATGCAAAATTATTGGATGGATTGTGTGAGTATACATAGACATTTTTACACACACACACACACACACACATATATATACACACACACATTGGAAAATACAATTTGTTTGAATGACATAAAACACTCACTTATAAAAAGGTTAGTATTCTGTAGCCTGAACCACCTATAATGGCCTCATCTGCAGTGGCCTTATAAAGTATTATGTAGTCTCCTCATGACCTACCTGTACCAACTATCTTTGTTTCTAGACCTCTAACTATACTCATGGCACAGCAGGCTACCAATAATGAAAAGCAAAGTGTGACCTGCTAGTAATACACTGTACCACACACCAGCAGAACTGCAAGACTACGTGTTTGCTTATTGTTTCTTCTGTCCAATTAATATAAACAGAAATCTGGGAAATATATGTGGGAATAGATATTTAAGGTATGAGATACTGGGAGAAATAATATCAGTTTGAATCAAGTCAAATTGAACAATTTAGACTGTATTTGTCAGGGTTTTCCAGGGAAAACAAAACTCTGTCTACCAATCTATCTGCATATTTATCTGCATATCTGTCTGTCTACCTATCTGCATATCATATCTGTCTTCCATTTCTCTGTGTGTGTGTCTCTCTCTCTCATCTATCCATCTATCATCTATCTGTCCAACTAATTAGCTGTTATCTATTGGTCATCATTCTTGGATCTTAGTAGATACTAAATGCTTTCACCAAATTATCATGTGAAATAAATTTTCCATTATAAACTGGGTGTTGTTTGACTCATGAAGCCATAAAATTGCACAATAGCCTTCTGTTATGGAATGAAGATGACATATGTGAGATGATAGTTGAGCAGATTCTTCAGGGATAAGTAAATTCCATGAAGTTGCCCAAATATCAAAGGTCCTCCGCTGTTGCTACATTGCCTCCTGTTTCTCAGCTTGTACTTATGACCTCATTAGAAGTTTCCTGTGACAAGTTGACTGAGGGAATGAAACCTTAGCTCTAGTTTTCTCTGCACGCTAAGAGAGGCACCACCTGAAACTTACTAGATCTATTGGTACAGCTCCTTTCTGGGGTCTTCCTGAAGGTTGTCTTCCTAGTGACCAGCACTTTGAGGAATGACCTAGCTACTCACTTTTCATTAAATTACAGTAAATCAGACAAGAGTGGACATCAGGAAATTGCTTTGAATCTTCTTCTGGAGCCAAATAGTAATGTGTTTTCAGTTATACAGAGGGCAGCTGTGTAAAGTTAGATGGAAATGTGTGTTGTGGTCGTCTTAATTTGGATAGTAAGTGTGGTTTAATGGGATGTGTAGGGTGCCATGTAGTGGGTCATGATGGATTTTTTTTTTTAATCATAAACCTGCCTAAGCTTCAGTCCCCAGTTACCCAATTGGACATTAATTTACATGACATTAGGAATGAGTATTTTATATATTTTTGAAGTACATATTCAATGGGCTTTAAATATGATCATCCCAGATGATCTTGGTTGACCTATTTCAATACTTGAAGGACTTGTAAGACTAGGCTTCAACTTCCCCAAAGAAGATGTAATTCTACCTGTTGATGGTAAATTTGATACAGACCAGAAAGTTTTAAGTTGTTCTTGATTACTCACCCTGTAGGTTTCTTTCTTGAAATAAATCTTTTCATGTTTCCCCTATTTTGGCTACACTGCTTGAGTCCAGGCTTACATAATAGACATTGGAAATAGACAGTGGATAGTGGAGCAAGGAATGGTTATTGGACAAGAATCAGATTTTACCTTAGGTGATATACAAAACAGCAGATAGGCAACGAAACTATTTATGACCTTTAAAAAAATGCTATTATCTTGGGATTAAACAGTGGCTAAGAAAAAGGAAAGTAAGATATTTTCTGATATAGAAAAGACTAAAAAAAGATTAAATAAATGTAGGAAATTGGTTGATATCAATAATGTTTCATTCTCTCAATAAACCTCTTATCTTTACACAAACGTAAGTTCTTTCATTTCCTCCTCATGAAGATTATACTGTGAACAACATAAAACTGATCCTGAAATGTCTGCATTTCATCAAAGCTAATATCCCAGAATTTATAACTGTGGGATGGCTGGAACAATTTATTAGGATACACAGTGTTGCTGGGAAACTGTTGTTGAAAATTTAGTTCTGAAACTCTTGAAGTTTGGTGTATCAACAAGTATATATATATTTCCCTTTTTGAACTTATATCTTAAGAAGTAACAACTTTGTCATGTCCTCACAACTAATAGTAGATATATAATTTTTCCAATGTGTGTGAATCATGCCAAGATTTTTTGCACTCTTTGATTTTCATAGAGGACATTAATTCTACAATTAATACTAGCTCCTTCCTTATACTAGCAAATCACAGATCTCTCATCTAACCATTGTAAGACTTTTGTTTTAGTGAATAGCTTTTCATTGGTAATTTTGTATCAGGTTGAAAGAGACTTTCATGGAAGATGCTTACGCTCCCTCTTTGAGAAAAGGTATGCATTGGTGACAACCAATATCACAACTTGTTTTCATTGAATTTTTGTACTTGTCTTCTCATCTTTGTTTTATTTCACTTTGATGATTTTTTCTACCCCTAGTACTAAAATTACCCTGTTCTGCTTTAGTGTCACCTCCTTCTAGGTCTTTTAATTTGTCACTTCAACTGGAAGTGCTTTCTTTCTCCTGTAAATCCCTAGTGGTGTCATATATGTTTCTCTTAAAAACACCACCAATCAGTATGACTTTCTCTTCCCTAGTTCAACTATTGCCTCAGAATCCTCACTAAAATTATGCCCTATGTTGTCACAGTAATTTCCCAAGTTGCTATTGGATCTAAAAATTAATTGCAATCCCATGATATTTCTCAGGTATTACATGAACTGTAAGTTCCTTGACGATAGGGTGCAAATCATTTTTATTTTTATATTTTCACAATAAATAAGACAATGATTTAAATAAATATAGAATTTAATACAGTTGCCTTCTATTTATAAGCAATAATTTCTTCTTTAAAATAAGACAATCTGAATGAAAATGCTAACCAAGGATTTAGTTTCCTTTATTTTAATTGGAAAAATATATTGTGAGTTACATATCAATCATACCCTCCTAATTTGTTTTAAAAAGTTATCTGTATATGTTAAATATTTTAAAAGCCTTCTTCCAAATAAGCAAAAATAACTGATATGCTTATTAGAAAACATAATTCATTTGCAATAACATGTTCTTTCTTTGTACTCACAGCATCTAAGGTAAATACTCTCCTTGTTGAGATTTGGCCTGCTTCTCATTGTTTGTGTGATCTGACATTCTATTCAACTTGGAAAATTGAATTTCCTCACATAACTTGTTAAAAAAATTGTCATGTTGAATTTTTGAGATATAACTGTAATTTTGTCTATATAAATATTGACTGAGAATACTGTGTTAAGAAACAGATTTTCTATAAAGTGTATTAAAATGAGGTTATCTTTTATCAGAAAGATAGCTAATTATATATCTATGTTATTTTGCTTCATTTATATTAAATTTACCATTTATTATAAATTCTAACACATATTCATTATCTATGAGGCTGAAATTCATGTAGGTATTGAGCATGAAAATATGATAATAAATTCCTAAAGATTAGGAATTGTCTAGTGAAAATAAATAATCACATTATAGAGGCATAATTACAAGTTAACAGACTCTCAAGTGGACTTTTGAGATCATAGCAGATATCTATTTTTTTCATATTTTTGAAAATCATTATTAAAGAAATAACAGTAGCATATACAGCAGACTTGTAAGAACAATTGTATAGTTATATAAGACATTCTGAGCAACTTCAAGAAGTCAATAATGTCTCTAGTGCAAATTATATGTAGATGAATGGAGAGTGATATGACATAGATTTTAAAAGGAGCAATGCCTTGAATAATATATAAAATAATCTGAGGGTTTGGACTTTATTTCCTGCAGTTAAGGACAGAATAAGGTAGGTGATGTTGGGAGAGTGCTGATAATACCCATTATAGAAAGGTATCTTTCTATTCAATATTGCTGTTTATAGATTGCAGTGGAAAGTGTAAATAGCGCACAGTAAGTACAGAAGCAATGACGGTCTTAACAGATATTTTAAATGTTCTAAGCCCTGGATAGGATGGTAAGTCAGTGGCATTTTTATGGATTATGAAATATCAAGATCTGAACTCTCTAATTTGATGAAACTTCCAAATTTATTTTCACTATAATGAAACCTCACATCAACAATAGGGCTGATATACAATCAGTGAAGTGAATAATGTTATTAATTTAAAAGACCCTGGGGTTGATTGTATGAAGAGCCCCATGAAAATCTTTCTTTCAGGTTGTGTAATAACCCTTAAGGTTGAGCAACTCAGACCACACACTCTTGTCTATACCATTTCCCAATACATCCCTTCTACTAAGAATTGAATGAATCCCATAGAATTGTCTTCCACCTTCTAGCTGTTAGTTTTGCCTTCATATTCTTTTACCCCAGTAGTGGTCAAAGATACATAAGAAGTTTTTCTTAACTCTAATGCATCATGCTTCTAAGTAGCATGTTAAAACCATTGGGACTGTATTAGAGATAAAGCAACTCTGAAAGTGTATTGATCTGACAAGAAATGTCAAAGAAGGTTAGCTGACCTAGAAGTTAAGTGGCAAATAAACAATATCATGGACAGTGAAATGTATTCATAACCATGTTTAAACACTCAAGAGTTCTTTTTTTTCCTGTATTTAACATGTAATTCCATAACTATGGGCAAGTAGAACGACATTCAGGATAATTTTATAGCTACATTTTTTTAAAGTAAAAACCCCATACTAAAATATAAAGTGGCAAAAATAATATTTATCAATCTGATCATTTTTAGTTAATTTTTGAATAAGAACAAGATTTTGTTAAAGGAAAACATTGTTGGCAAGTTACTCTTAAGAATTCTATTCTTGGAGTTCCTCAAGCATTCAACTTAAGAGTAGTTTTTTGATTCAGAAGTTCATAAATTTGTGCAAAAAATGTACTAAGAATTGATAAGGAATTAAATAATGAAAATTTTGATACAATTTTTACTTTCTAAGAGCCTACTTCATTTGGAGGAAGTCTTACATTTTTCTACTGATAAAATATTGAGAAAATACATAAATTAGGAAAAATAGAATTAAATATTTGATACTTATTGAATATTCTCAAATTATTCACTAAAATTCTCTATCCGCCTAAAATACATGAACTACTATATCATTTTCTACTATTGTACTGAGTAAATTCATACTGAAGTTATTTTATTTTAATTTATTTATGATTTGGATAGAATTATAGGTCTTAAAATTCTTAGCTTTGTAAAAAATGAAATGTTTATTAACTCAAAGATACTTTAGATTTGGAATTGGTTTGGTATAAAAGGAGATATGCAAATCTTTCCATTCTAATTCATATTTGTACTTTTTTCTTTCTTTTTTGTTTTCTATTTTGCACTTGGAGACAAATAAATCTTCAAATTTGGTAACTTCCAAGAGGACAATAAATAGCTTCCAAATGCTATTGTATGGGGAAATAGATCTCTGTACTCTAAATGGAACATAAATAAATAATTTTATTTCTCTAATCATAAATACAAATGCATGTCCTCTCTTCCAGCAATTCAATTTTTATTTAGTAACTTATCTTACAGATATGCTTTTGCATATACAGACTAATGTATGTATGAAAATAGTCTTTGCAGGGTAAAGAATGTTTATCATCTGGTACTGTTCAGATACATCATTACAGATCTCTCCAATGGAATGTCATCACACAGGTATCAACAAATAATGGAACACTTTATATAAAGAGAAATTGAATAGTCTTAAGTGAAAAAGTTCAAGATCAAGAAAACAACATATGATTGTGATAGTTATTGAAAAAGAAATTACCTTTCATGTCTAGAGTATGTCCATGGTTAGGTAACCAAAGTGCTAGTAACAGTATTTTCCTTTGGGAAGAAACATTGGGTAGGAATGGATGAAAAAATTACTTTTTATTGTAGATACCTTAATATTTTTAACTATTCCCTGTGTGCTCATTGCACATTCAGAAAAATAAGGTAATTCAAAAAACTAAAAAATAGAGCCTACATTGTTTGTTTGTGATTCAGGGCAAGGTATTCAAGTGAATGTTTAATATTATCAATATCACAGAATAATATTTTTTATAAGTCTTTTCTCCATTATGTAGTACCTAGTCAGGCTGTTGTTTCTCATGTAAATAGACATGCCAAGGTGAGTTCCTTTATTGAACTTACTGAAGGAACCAATGGAGACACCTCCAGGATTATTTTAGTCATGGTGACTGGGTTTTACCATGAAGACTTTTAGGCCTATAGGGCAAATATATCCTGAAGAGATTCTGGTTCTGAATGTGTTCTTTGTGGTATTTGCGTATGGAAAAGCAGAGAGTAGTTTCACAATTGGTGAGTGACTATTTTATTTCCTTAAATGTAATTCTGTAACCTTGAATTTTATTTAAAAATAAATGACCAATTATTAACAGAAGCACCTTCTCTATATAACTATAGAATACTAGTTCTTCAAATTAAATTCTATTTGAAATGAGCTGTTATCAGATAAATGAGGTTTTAGGGAATACAGCCATTGCAAGTGTTCTTCAAAATATTCAGGAAAGACTGTATTTTTGTAAGACTTGGCCATTGACACATGTTGGCGAAATGTTTAAAACGTATCATATTTCTAGAGTATTGAAAATTTTCCACATGCAATTATGATCCTTTAGCTATTGGCAATGGTTTCTGAATAGTATTTTACTTAGTTTTCATTTCTTATCAGAATATATTTGGTTCAAGGCAACAATTTCTCAAACAATTGGAACGTAAAAATAGATATCTCTTTTTCATTTTCTTTCCTTTTTCTGTGTTTCCATGATGTTCTCACAACTTTTAACTCAATCAAGAGATACAGTCTTGTTTTTTAGAGTCTCTGTTGTGAATCTGGTTAGAAGGAAGGCTGAGTACTCTTCAGGCTACCTATAGAAAGTCTTAATAAAGCTAAGAACTTGAGATGTCAACAGACTAAAGGCTCCCCTATTTGTGACTGAGAAACACACTGCTGCACATATTATAAAACTTTTAATTTTCACAGTTTTAAAAGTAGATCTCTTAAGTGTCTTTATCCTCATCTTACAGACACTTGAGTTAATGGATTGTGCTACATTGTTTTCCTGTTTGATTAGATTTTGTCTGTATCCCTTATTTTAAATACAATTCGTAAAATTTGAGGTAGTTAAGGAAGATTTGTACATAATTTCAGTATCTCAATATCTTTCATGTTCCACACAATAAATTACAATATTTCCTTTGTAAATTTATGTTCCCCTTCAACAACTTGGACTCTGAACATCACAATTTATATTCAAATGAAGAAATACATTTATATCTAACACTTTTGTATGAAAGGCTTTGCTTTCTCTCATGAGGTATGTCATTCTTGCTAAAATATTCCCTGTGATGAAAGAAAAGCAACAAGAAATGGGAAGTTTACTGCCTGTTCAAATTATATACAGTAAAGAATAGATAGTTCCATACATTCCACTTCCTTCTTGATGAACTGTTCAGTCGCAGAGACTACTACACAGAAATGTGTCATCTTTGCTGGTGGGAGTGGCAACTGCTGGTAAAGTTTAAGTGACCTAGTCTCATGACAATAATAATTAACAGCAACAATATTAATAGTGAAGGTGATGACCACATCAATAACAACAGATTAAACTGCCATCATCTAGATTCCTTTGAGTATGTCTACAAGAAATTAAATGTTTTGGCAGTCAGGATTCAATTGTGTACTTACATGAGTTAATTTTGTCTTTATTTTTAGATAAGTTGTTATAGAACTTTCATTTTCACAGATGGTACATTATGTCTTAGCTAGAAACTCCTGCTTTACAAAGGCAATTTTCCTCTAAGAAAATAATGACATACATATCATTGTTCGATGGTTTTCCTTCAGAGGTGTACTTTGTTCTGCTTGATTTGGAGGCTCTTTAACTGACATCTCTTGCTACCTTCTTTGATCCTTGTCACTGATCATATGGTTGATTGTCCTAAGCCAACTCCTGGACAAAGTCTCTTCAATCTAAAGAAGACCATCTGAAGGTCTCTATACTTTCTTCCATCCCTTGTGAGTTATCTTCTCATCTCATCTCTTTTCCTTGCCACTATTAGTCTTAATGAATTTTGTAAACCATGTCCATATACTTATTAATGAAACTACTCTGAAACTACCTCTCTGAACATTTCTAATTTCTCTCCAGGTGTGAATTAAAATCCAGCAGCACTCTGAAAAAAATAAATTGAAATACCTTGAAATTTTCTTTGTAAGTTTCCTGTGAAGTAAAATACAAATTCCTTCCATTGGATTTTGCCAGTTCTGAAACAATGATGGTCATAATGGTCTTTTTTTTACTTTTTTATCTTGTAAAAACAGTAGGGCAGCTTTACAACAATGGACTCCTAGTAAATCCAGTCTTTCATAAATCAGCAAGTTATATTACAGAGCTCAGATACAGAAGACTGTTTACTGTCCTTAAGATGGCATGTTATTGCCCAAACAGAAAATATCTAGAGGAGAACATTCTAGAAGACAGAACTAAGATAAGTGACTCATATTCAGAAAGATAATCTGCAGAAGCAAAAGGTGCTTAGTCAGTTGCATTTCTCATTCAAATTAGAGGTACTACACCATGATTTGGCAAAAAATAGCCAATCAGTCTTTACCAACTGGCATTTCCTATATTTGTTCTTCAATCCCATAAATACTCATCAAAGATCTGTCTTCCAGGAGACTGTTTTGAGAGCCTTCCCTCTAATCTCCTGCCAGGTTATCTCATATTAAACTAGTTCTTTTACTCTAAAGCTGGCAGCATGGTATTTATATTCTATTTTCTTTCTCCCAAATCATTATTCAGAAATCAAAATTCAAAAGGACCCCAAGAACATCTAAATCTTAAACTGTTGTCTTCAAGTATTACTCAAATGCATATTTTTGTCAACAAATGTATATGATTATGTTGTGTGTCTGTGTGTGTACGTGTGTGTGCCTGTGTGTGTACACATGTGAGTGTGTGTGTGTGTGTGTGTGTGTGTGTGGTATTACTTCCCTGTTTGAAAGGAAACTGGTTTTTGGCCACTACTCTCAGTCCTTCCTCACTCTATGCTTGATTCAAAGACTTTATTTGATCCTCTAGGTCCTATCTCATGTTCTCCCAAGACAAGTCCTCTTTTGTAATTCAAAACCAGAAACTGAAAACTGTCCACATAACAAATGCCTGGGGTCTTACATATGAATAACTCTGGTTTTTAGACAACTGTGTTTGTTATGAATTTCAAAATCCATCTAGTTTCTTAATTGAATCCTTTGTTCTGACCTATATTTCAACACAGCACTCAGGATTCCAAGGTTGTTATCCCCACCACTTTAATAAGGTAGAAAAAAGATAAAGTTAATGGAATTGGGGAATGGGTGGGGGATCTGGGAGGGATGAGTTTGATGCAAACCACCATCTCCTACATTTCATGCAGCTCATTTATTTATAGTCACACAATGATAGAATTGTAAAGGATGAGGAAGTCATCTAGTTACTATCCTTGTCTTACAAAGGCATAGAGTTAAAAAACATTACTTTCCCCTAAGATCACACAGATGACAAAAGCAGACTACAAGCTAGGACCTTCAATTTTCTGATAATAAGTCACTCTTTTCCTCTACTGTTTTTTACTCTATCCTCTATTTCATTTTGGTTTTAGCTTCCCTAAGTCACCAAAAATAAATATTTCTAAATTATATGTATGAAAGTTCTGTATTTGTTTTTGCTGAGAAAAGGTACAGAATGATGTGTGGTGGGTGAAATGGGAATATTCAGGGTTTCACATTTATGTATAACATACCCGATAGAACTTTTATCTTTGTTAAGTCTGGGCTTGCTCTTCCAGTCACCTGAAGTCCATATCTACAATACAGTTTCTTAGTTTTATATATGTGTATATTCTTACAAACAGTTTTATATATATATGTGTATATTCTTATAAACAGAAGCCTAACAAGCTATCAAATTATATTAACTTCAGCATTTAATTGGCGTAGTCACTTTGGTATGTGTGTACATTTGTTTGTATACACACACATGCACAGCAGAGATATAGGAAATGCTACCTACATATTATGTAGATTTTTTAGGAACTGTATTTTAAATGCAGTGATAAGTTCCTGGAAATTATAAACTACAGAATGAAGTTATTTGGTTACCATTTTTAAGGATGTAAATCAAATTGCTGGAATGACCAGATTGAGTAGTTGTAGTGGTGTAGTAAGGTGAAGAGAAACAGAAAAGACTGTTATAGCTACTTGGCAGGAGATACTGGTTGTCTCAGCTAGGGCAGTGGGGGAAAAAAGGAGATGGAGAGAAGCAATTGAATTAGAATGTGCTAGAGATGGAGTAAATAGGACTCCAGTGCTCTCAACCTGTGCTCCGACTACACGGGGTAAGAGAAAGTCAGTAACTCATTATAATTCTCTCAAGTGCTTAAACACATCGAATTTAGCTTTTAATGTGAAACCAGGAAGAAATATAAGGTTTAATGTACAGTAACTAGAATATTGTTAAGACCACGTATTCTCATATACTTGGTTATTCAGTATTATTTCAAAAGGCACAATGTTGAGAAAAGAAATCTTTCAATTAAATGTTGGCAAGTTAATTTATTTTTATTATCATTAATATTAGTATTATTTTAAGGTCATTGGAATTGGACTTTCCTTGTATTTCTAGTCCAAGAAGAGTTTATTTTTGTTGATCTTCTTGGCCTGGTGTAAAATCTATCTTTTGAGATTGGCATTCCCTAGTGACTAAGTGGTGAATTATGCTGTTTGGAAAGTTATTGTGAGTTCCACTGTGGTTTTGGTTCAGTAGGTTTTTATGTATTTTTACAAATTTTGTACATACACCCAGAGGCTTTTTGGCACTGGCTACATTTTGAAATTCAAGAAAATAAATATGAGCCATTTAACAGTCTCCAAGTCTAGATTCAGCATTTTAAATGTATTGGAATATGTATATGAGGACTTTTCTGAAACTTGGAACAGAGACTAATTTGGCCAAGATTTTTACTAATATTATAAAAAAAAGGGCTTTCTTTACAGTTCATATGATTATATGTTCTTTAGGTCACAAGAAGTATATTTTGAATCCGAGCTCTGGAACTTAAAGGAAGTATACACAATACTCTGGATATTTGTTTTGCATTTCTAATGTCTGCATAAGACCAATGCTAATTGATTTAACTTATTCCTGGGAAAACTCTCCAGTTTATAGTCAACTTGAATTATAGTCAATGGTATAGTGAAATGCAAAAAGGTTTACTGGGAAGAAAATTCATTTTTTAAATAAAGCATAGCTATTTTGAGAACATAAAACATATATTTGCTAATCTTTTTTCCTTCCCATTTGTCAAACTTAAATAAAGCCAAATGGCATATTTTACCAGACATTCAATTTATAGTGAAATAAAACCCTATAATTTTCATATGCATAATTAGCTGTCCAAATTAACTATCACACAAGTAATATCAACCAAAGGAATCTTAGAATTATTAAAGGTAAAAAAAAAATTACTCAATATTCAGGATTATGTAACAAATGTCTTGGAAATTGCCTCTGGCCTCAAAACTTGGGGCATTTGTTCATGAGGTTATGATGTATACCGACACATAGGTAAGGGCAATATCTTAACAAAGGGGTATTATTCTGTGTAGAGTCACAAGACTATGCTATAGCTGAGAGATACAGAAAACTTGGAGGTAGCAGTTCTAATCTGAGGCATAAGATTCTAGGTTTTATTGTTATGTTCTGCTTCATGGTGCCATCATTCTAGCCACTGTTTTCTCATCTGCCAAGAGATGTCAGCAACTGCTGTCTGCTACCACCTCGAAATGTTGCCCACGATCTTGTGTTTTGCTTGGTAATCCCTTGAGATCTTTGGATGAAAAGAACCATAAAAATCCAAAATGTTTTTCTAGGTGGGGGTTTCCAAAATTGGGCCTGTTGAGGGAGCCACCCACTTGGATATTGAATACCCTCCCTGTGTAATGTGGAAAAAGCGGTTGGTGAAAATGTGCTCTTCTAGCATCACCGAAAAAACAGACGTCTTTATTGTTTAGAAAGTGAAACACACCCATTGGGGATCACTTCATCATTTTTAAGTGAATGAAAACATCACAAGTTGAACTGATGAAATGCAGGATAAGTGCAAACAGACTACACCCTTCCTCTTTCAGTCACAAGGAATGGTGGTCTGCCAACTCTCTGCATAGCACCCTCCCTGTCTACCAAAAGGCCCTCCTTGGCTCTCAAACCATGTCCATATCTGAGCTTCAGCTAATCATGCCACCGTTGAGTCACCATCAGAAAAATCCCACAGGCTGCTTGCTTTCCTCTCTGTGGTACAGGACAGTGATTTGAAAGAGAATCTTTTTCCTGACTTTTTTTTCTCTTTTATCTGCGTCATTCCCTCCTCTTTCTTATACACTTTCATTTCTTCCAGTTTTAATTATTGTCCCTCTCTTAACCCATCCTTTTCTAATCTCAAGAGCTATTTGAAAAGGATGCTTGCTCACCAGTGCAACTCTCCATGGGCTCATTTGGAAAAAATAACAATCTTTTCTATCCCTCCAACTGCCAAAAGTAGTCATGAGTCATGTTTTTGACTCAATTGACAGAAAGACTTAATATAAATAGTTGGCCTTTCCCAGAGTTGATCCTTAGCTGCCATTTCATCTTGTTGATTTCAGCTGACAGATGGGTTGTTGAATTTGACCAGAGTAGCCTGTCAGGTCATTATGTTCTTTGTATTTTTTCCAGTCTCTTTTACACCTGGTTCACGCAATCAGATCAGGTGGACAATAGGCAAAATCAGTGACTGTCAGTGAATATTCTAGCTACAGCATCTTGTTTGCAGTGTTCTTACAGACTTACTCCCCGTGATTTAACAAAGGTCTATAAGTAAAACCAAAAGGAGAACCCTTCTTTCTAAGTAATAATAATAATAATAATAATAACAGCAGCAGTAATAATAATTATCTATTCTTGATAGTACCATTTTCACATCTCAATGCTAGTTATTGTGGAACTCTGTAGAGAAACTTATCTCAAACAAATACATATTTGGTTTCTTATTATAATACATTTAACCGAACCCATGTTCACAATTTACCTTACCAAAGTAAATGTTTTCTAAACTTGGAAATCTCGATTCTCATACAAATACAGAATAAACAGAAGATGGTTTATTTAACTCATTTAATGAGGCTTATAAGTCAGGGTTCAACCAGGTAAGCAGAATAATTAAGATACATGGAAACACCTCTACCCTCTTCCTAATACATATTTATGCTTTTTGTTTATTTCAAGAAATTGGCTCACAGAATGTGGGGGCAGGTTAAACTATTCTGGAATACTCTAAGTCATAAAGTCAGGAAGGGATGATCCTGAGCAAGCGGGCACTCATGGGAATGAACCAAACGTGTTGTTCATGGGCAATTAGGAAAGAATGATGAGGAACAGCTCAGACCCAACTCTGAGGTGTTCTTGTGACCCTGAGCTGTCACTATTGGGGCGACTATTCATATGAAATGTTTTGTAAATTCAGTCAGGGAAGATTTCAACTTTTTTTTTTAATGCCATCCTACAGATTAAGGTAGGTTTAGGCAAAGTAATCTCCCTAATTGAAAGTGAATTGATGAGGAGCTTTATATCTGTTAAAATTCCTTTATAACAGCTCCTGGATTAGTATTTGATTAGATAACAAGGGAATAAATGCTCTGTCTTTATTGCTGCTGCTATTTCTTCTGCCAACTCTTAGGAAAAATATTTCCTGTAATTCACTTTATCTGGAAACATACTTGAAAGGCAAATCTGGAGAATGTAGTTTATTTTGGGGAAGTAGACATGCCACAAAGCCTGATAAAGCATAGACTCCCTGAAGTCTCATTCAAACACTGAATTCTGACTCCTCAAGGTGATGCTTTTAGCAGGTGGGACTTCTGGAGCTTCAAGATCATTATCTCAAAAAAAGCCTCTAGAGACATGTGTTGTTCCTTTTGCCAAGTGAGGGCACATTGAGATTCAAAACTAGTTTCTGTTAAATAAAGCACTAAAACTACAACCTTTGGGGTTATCTTTTCTACCAAGCAGAGATAACTTATATCTCTACCAGACACAAACCCACATACCATGTAACCCTATAGACTCTGAGATCTAATTAATGGTAAGAAATGTGTTGAATAAAGAAATATAGGCCTATATAGTTCGGTAGTCTTTGCGTGGGTCGGTTATTCAATGCTCTAGTAGTAAGACTTTACAAGAACACGGAGACCTCTTTGTGACTTCTTTCAGTATTTGTGTAAGTTTTTTATAACATTAAATATTTTACCTTTTTTCATTACTAAAATATTTCTTTGAAAGTTCATATTTCCTGAAATATTATATTCCATTTGCTTAATTGGAAATTAGTGCTGATTTTGCAAGTTAGTGGCAATTCCTTTCATCCTTCTTTGATCTAACTACATACAATGTTTAGATATTCATGGGCTATGGCTGATCATAGGGCTTTCTCTGAGTATATGAGAGATAATTTTCATGCTCCTAGGTATATGAGTTGCTGGAATTTATGAGGCTCATACAATTAGAAAGGAGAAAAGTATGTATGAGAAAAGAAAGTGACTATTTCATTAAAGATCCTGAATAAATATGATGGAAAATTAGGAAAACTAAAAAGAGGGAAAGAGAGAAACTTTTTATACTTGTTCACATTTTTTCCATGAAGAAAATTATAAAGATAATTTTGAAAAACATCAGTTGGCTGTTAATATAGATCAGAAGAAACAAAGCATTGTGTCTTTATTATGAACGGTATGTATTACTATTATGAATGCAACTGGTTTCTTTTACCCTAAATGGAGAACTATATAGATATTATTTATGAACCCATTATTCAGTAAAAGTTTCTAAGCAAATATTTCAAATGTATCTTGAAGTGACACATTTTAGGGAAAAATTTTATTTTTTTATGTGACCTCTTAGAAAACACTCATAACAGACTATGTTCTTCATTGAGATCCTCAAAGACAATTGTTTAAAAGAACTTTCACATCTATGGCAACACCGATATTTGTAAAGAACAAGAAATCTGTATGACTTAAACTACAAATACTATTGCTGTGAACAAATTTTGATGTGTTTCCAAACTACTGTTTCACATTTGGAGTCTTAGCAGGACATCTATATGTAATAGGTACATACAAACATGCAATATTTTTCCTTGTTTACCCAGAGTCTCTTTAAGTCATCATCTCCTTTAATGGAAAAAATCATTTTTCTACAATTTAAGAACCCTCATTTTTCTTTTGGGTTTAAAATCCCTTCATAACATGCATTTCCTACTGGATCAGTGCCACCTACCTAAGCCTTATTATTGCTCCAATTTCATTTCTAGCCATGACCAATCAATCTCTATGTTAATTATGCCTCCACTAAATCCTCACATGAGCCTCACATATATTTTCATGTATAATTATCCTCGGAGAAATGTCTTTTACCCAGTTATCATTCTGGAAAACTTCTATTCATCCTTGAAAACCTACTAAACGTTTCTTCCTCTAACTTTTCGCTATACCTGCCTAGTTCAGGCAATTAAGCAACAACCTTTTAGTTTCCATTGGAACTTTCTAGAAATAACTGTTACTTCTAGAGCCTGACACCACGATTCAAAAGACTTTTATGTAAGTTGTCCGAGTGCGGAAGTTTTCCCTTCTTTCCTTTGTTCCCAGAATATAGCTCAGGGTTTAATTAGGAAGTAGTTATTTATTCAAAATAAACATTTGTTGAATATCGCAAGTATAATCCGTTTCCCTGATCTTATGCCGGCTTTGGGAAATTTAAGCAAGCAATAGGAAATCATTCACTGAAGTCATACACATTTTATTTTCTTTATTTATTAATAGGTCTCAAATATCAACCTGCTCTGAATTCCCTTGTTGCAGTGAAGATTGTATAACCTCCTCCCAGAATTTCAAGTGCCATTGTTACAGGACACTTTTCCAAAATTTGCGTTTCTAACCAGTGTCTAGCGCTTTCTGCTTTTATTGTTAAGGTACTACAATTTAAGAAATGGGGCTCTATAGTTAAACAAAGACCATGATGCTCCACAAGAAGATATTAATGTTCAACAAATGCTTACCCAATGATACTTTAGTCATAAAGAAAATCTTAGTACAAAATATGATACATTTATCTTCCTGCTAAAACAAGAGAAATAGAAAGTTGTGAATATATTTTATTCCATCAGTAATGATTTCGTTATTTGTGTAGTTTTCTGGAAGTGAGTGGACATTACTTAGATGTTTATGATAACTTCCTCCCCTAAAAAAGAAAAAGAAGTTGTTTGATTATTTCAAGTGAAAAAAAAATCATCAGCACTTTAAAAATTATGCTTCTTGTTAAACATTGATAAATAATGGGGGAATGTGTGACTATAATAGAAAATAAAATATTGACCTTTTTATTGATGGAATAAAATATATTCATAACTTTCTATTTCTCTTGATTAAACTATTAATTTCTTGTAACTAAATTCATTATACATCAATATGTCTTTCCAAAGTTAAGGAGATTTTAATCATGGCCAATTGCAAATTATTTTTAGTCATTTTAAGTTTTTTTTAATGGCTTTGAGATGTGAATATTTAAAGATAAGCTGTGCTGCAAGACATTTATTTTTTGACTCTTTTAAAATGTCTGCATTTTAAAGAAATCTTTAAAAACAAAAATGTGAAAGTCTTAATAAATGGAATGTCTAATTCTCTAAAACCTTTATATAAACCCACACTTAGAAATAAAAACAAATGTTTACAGAGGGTGGAGTGAGAGATCAATGAAAAGTTATTATTAACTCTTTACCTTGTTTCTATTTGGGATGATGAAAACTTTTTAAATTAGATATTAGTGTTTTTTACATCATATTGTGAGCACAGCTAAAACCACTAGATTGTACAGTTATACTTGGATATCATTGCACACAGTATAAATAAATCAGTGTAAGTAAATACAAAGAAATAAAGCTACATTAAACCCCAAAGTTAACAATTGCATAGTGCTTGTAATACCCTAAATTCTTTCAGTTGCTTCTTAGCTCACTGATTTCCTATTACGTCAGTATTGCTATTTTTTCTCATTTCATCCATGAGCAAATAAGACTCAGAAAGTTTAAATGGCTGAGCATCATATAACTAATAATTGGAAAAACCAACATTTGAACCCATGCAATTTGTCTCTAAAAGTCATGCTTTTACCATGCTTGCATTTTAGCCATGCATTGCTGCCTCTGTTCAGCATTTTTCTTCATTTATGTACACCATCATGCTGAATGAGGTAAAATGAATTCCTCTGGTGAGAGACTGGGGTACAGGGGTAATTTTGTAGTCAACCTAGTTTCATAAGTCAATACACTTTGCAGAAATAATTCCCTTGAATGATCTTTGATGTAGAGCTAATGCCAAGACTGGGTTTAAGACTTCTTCCACAAATGGAGATGACTAGCATTTGCAAAGGATAAAATGCTTGGAGAAGAGCTGAAGACTTGACCAATATGAACATCTTTATGCCAAAAAGTTGGAAAATCTACATGAAAGAGACAAAATTTAGACCCATAAAATCTCCCAAAACTGAGTCATGTGAAATAGAAAATTTGAACAGACTTATTATGAACAGGAAATTGAAAGAATAAACAAACGTTTCCTAAAAACAAGTACCAGGATCACATGGTTACCTAATAAGCTCTTCCAAACCTTCACACTAATAAATCTCTTTCTCAAGTTCTTCCAAAAATTGAAGTAGAGGAAACATTTTCAGATTTATGTTATGAGGCCAATTACTCTGATAGCAAAAGAAAACAATGTCACAAAAAATGAGACTATAGACCAATATACCTGAGGAATATAGATGCAAATAGCTTCAACAAATTCCTAGTAAACTGATTCAACAGTACATTAAAAAGGCTACATATCATAACCAAGGGGATTTATTCCATGAATGTAAGAGTGATTAAACATACACAAATCAATTAATGCAGTTTATCAGAATGACAAAAGGAAAGATTAGAAAGCATGTGATCACCTCAGTAGAGGAAGAATTTACAGAATTTAACATCCATTTATGATAAAAATTATCCAAAATGGGGACTGGAGGAACATAATAAGCAACATAATAAAGTTTGTATACAATACACTTGCAGCTCATGTTACACTCAAGATGGTTACAAGACAAGAATTTCCACTCTTTCACTATTGTTCCAGATAGTATTGGAAGTCCTAGATAGAGCAATTGGACAAGACAAAGAAATGCATAGGAATGCAAATTGGAATAGAAGTAAAAATATTATTATTTGCAAATAATTTGGTAATCTTAATAACATACCCTGAAGACTTCACTAAAATATTATTAGAAATGATAAATCATAACATTAAAGTGGCAGACTACCATTAATATGCAAGACTGTTGCATTCCTATATGCAAGCAACAAACTAGAAGAGAAAAAAGAAAATCATCCCACTTAATATTAAAAATAATTTAGTACTTAGTAATTTGTTTTTTATAAATATCATATATAATATATATTATATAATACTATATATTATATATTATAATTATAGTATTATATATTATATATATTATACAATATATTATATATTATAATATAATATATTATTATGTAATATTATATGTATTATATTATAATATATCATATTATATATTATGATATTATATAATAATATATATTATATATAATTATACATATTATATTTATTATGTATATTATGTTATATACATATACATTATATGCATTATATACATTATATATGTGTTATATATCATTCTATGATATATAATATATATAATTAATATAATATATAACATATTATATATTATATAATATATTATAATATATGTATTATATTATGATACAATATATATTTTATATATATTATATATAATATTATAATATACATATAATATATATTGTATATTACATATAATATATCATAATATATAATATATGCATTATATATTATATATTATATATTACTATATATAATATATATATACTATATATATATACAGTACATCATTGTATTCCCCAAGGTTCTCCTACCACCTTATCACCTTATCACCTGTGGATCATCATTCTGATCCTCCTTGTTCCTCCCCTCCCTGACCTCTCCCACCTACCCACCTGCCCACCTGCCCCCTTCCCCAACCCCCCAGCCTCCCAGGTATATGTTTTAATTTGGTTGTTAGCTTGTTTTGACTTTTCCTCTTGATCTTTTCTTTGTTTGTCCTGTATCCCATCTATAAGTGATACCATCTGATTTCTTTTTCTTTCTGACTTATTTCTGTTAATATGATTCCTTCTATCCATATTATCGCAAATGCTTTAAATTTGTCATTTTAATTGATGAGTAATATTCCTTTGTGTAAATATATCACATCTTTTTCATCCATTCATCTGCTTTGGGATATTTGGGTTGTTTCCATGTCCTAGAAGTTGCAAATAGTGCTGCAATAAACATCTGAGCACAGGTGTCCTTTTGTATTAGTATTTTGGTCTTCTTTGGGTAGATTCACAAAAGGGGAATTGCTGGGTCAAATAGCAGTTCCATTTTCATTAGTTTGAGGATCCTCCATACAGCTTTCCATAGTGGCTGGACCAGTTTGCATTCCTACCAGCAGTGTAAGAGTGTTTCTTTTTCTCCACATCCACACCAACATTTATTGTTGACCATTTTTTGGATATGTGTCATTCTTACTGGTGTAAGTACTTAGTAATTTAAAAGGAAGTAAATGATCTATGCAATGAAACAATAAGAAAAATTTTAAAGATATAAAAGATGGCAAAAACTGTGGAAAGCTATTTCTTGCTCATGGATTGGAAGAATTAACATTGTTAAAAAGGCCTTTTTACCAAAAACAATATACAAATTCAGTGTAATCCTTACCAAAAGAATAGCTTTCCTCAAAGATATAGAACAAACAGTAAAATTTATATGAAGCCACAAAGACCTTGAATAGCCTAAACAATTCTGAACAAAAAGAATTGAGGGTATTTTGTTCCCAGACATCAATTTATATTACAAAGCAGTGGTGGTTAATAAGTATAGTATTAGAACAAAAATAACACACAAACCAATGGAATGAAATTGAGATCCCAGAAATAAGTATGCATACTGTTTCCCCAAGTGACTTTTGAGTAGAGGTGGCATATGATGATTGTTTTCTTATTAAATGGAGTCATATACCTGCTTATCTTTTTTAATTAATTGATAATTGATATATTAAAATATGTGCACAAGATTATTAAAGCTTAATAGATACATGAAATTTTAGGTTACTTAAAGAGAAGTGATTTAATATATGAATATATTGTGAAAGGATTTTCAATAGTCAATTAACACATCCTTCACTCCACATATGTACCCCCTCTTTTTTTGTGTGTGTGATAACATTTCTGTTCCACTTTTTAGCAAATTTCAGTTCTACAATGCAATATCAATTGTAGTAACCATGCTCTATGTTAAATTCTCAGACCTTGTTCATCTTATAACTGAAAGTGTGTACCCTTTAGTCAGCTTCTCTGCAGCCTTGACAACTATTTATCTATTATCTAGTTCTGTATTCAATATTTTGCTTAATTTTTTCAGATTGATATATAAGCGATACTGTGCCCTATTAGTTTTTCTCTGTTTAGCTTGTCACTTAGTTTAATGTCCTCCGGATTTATACATTTTGTTGCAAATGGCATGGTTTCCTTCTTTTTCAGGGCTGCAGAATAGGAACCATGCTGTTTTGGGCTATTCATTTATTAATAAGAACTTAGTTTTTTCCCCTACATCTTGGCTTTGGTGAATAACCATTCAGTATAAACAGGAGAATGGATAATTCTTTGAGATAATGACTTCATTTTGTTTGGAAATTCTTTCATTTACCTGAAAGTGGAATTGCAGGATTATATGGTAGTACTATTATTCTTTTTGAGGAATGTCCTCATTGCTTTCATAGTTTTTTTTTGTCAGATTAATTTTACAAAATAGATAACTTACAAAAGAAATGTGAAAGTTATAACTCAATTGATGATTAATGCAACTTCTTTGACTAATAAGAATATTACTATCATAGAAAGATAAAGATATCATAATATAGAAGCTAATCTACATTCTTCCAACTATTTATTTCTTTTCAGCTAATTGTAACTGTAACAATACATTAATTTTTAGGATGACAATATATCTATCAGTATGAGACATTTTTGAACACCTATTTTATGCACAAATAAACACAAGCATATTCTCAGATCAGTGATAAATTGCAGATATATCCTAATTAGTATGCTTGACTGATTCTTGGGCTTTTTTTTTTCAGTATTATTTCTTAACTACTCACTTAGAGAACTTGGAAATTATTTGAGATGAGTTGCAGTAAAATTCTACAAAAATATTATCTTTGGATCACATTGTTTTCACACACATCAAAACTGTGCAGTAAAATATTTATGACGCTTTAAAAATATAAATATTCTCTGTTAAATTGTAATAACTCTAGTATGAGATTTAAAACATTTTAAACACAACCCAAAGGCACTTTATATGCTGTAAGCAATGATGTCAGTAGAACAACTGTGACCTTTTATTAGCAATTATGATTTGTAGTGAGCTTTATTGCCAATTTTCACAACTCTCCTTCCACTTTTTTTTTTCTTTTCCTTTCTTTTCTCCCCTGAAATCAAGTCTCAAGTCTCAGACTAGAGCTTTTGGCCCTTGGGATCAAACACTACCAAACAACATGAAGCAAAACTTCCGTCTGTCTCCATACTAGAGCTGTTCCTGGTTGGAATTCAATTATATATAAGACACATGGCTGTTTCAAATTCAACAGGATTAGCAACAACAACAACTGCTTCAGAGGAAAGAATTTGTTGATTAATAATAGATATTATCTGAGGCTAGAAATATCTGGAATTTAGAAGAGCTCACTTGATAAATTCTCTTTTTGATATGTAACCAGGCTGTTGAGGACGCTAGATGACAAATGTGGAATATAAATAGGGCATTAGTTCATTTTTCATCTGTCATTGCCATCAATTCCAATTCAGATTTTCTGTCTCTCAGTCCTGAGTATATCTGAGTAGAAATGACACCCTTTTGGTCCCTTTTATAAATTGATTAGTCTGAATGAAATACATTCTCTTCTTCAATCGAAGCATTCTATTTCCCCATTTTCCCTAGACAGCAGTGTGGCCTGACTGGCAGTGTAAGTGGTTTGATCTATTTTTATTCTTGCAACCATCTTTTCCTGTATTCTTGATTCCCGCAGGGTTAAAAATCATTAGGAGAAGTTAAATAAAGTTTGGTGTCTGTAGGGGCTAATACAAGTGTTGGAAGGCAAATTTCTTTTATAATGTATGTTGGGGAACCATCCCAGCCTTGTCTCCAATTGTAGGGGCAAGCCTCAGGCATCAGGCTCACCAATCTGTGTAGGTTCTTCATTGATTCTAGCCGTTACACAGACACATCAGACAGGGCCAGGGTCCTGGTGGCCTGGGAGGCAGGTGAGTCCCCTAACCCACAAGGAATCTTCACTCTCTTTCTCTGGGATTTCTCTCTCTGGAGTTCTCTCAAGCTCTCTCTTATACTCTACCTTGTGTCCCTGTTCTCTGTCCTGCTTCATCCCCTTTCCTAGGCCCACGTATGCATACTTACACATGTCTGCACACCCACTAGGCCACTCAGTCATGGGGAAGACACAATACCACAGGGGCTGGTTTTATAGGTGAATGGAGGAAAAAGCCTGACAAACTACATTGACCCAACAATATATTTTGGATGCTGTGTATTGGGTTCTCCATCCTAAAGATTCCTAATACTAGGCATGCATTCTTTCTAATCACTAGAAGCTCTGCAGCAGTCTCTATTTTTGTCTTTATTTAGTGATGGGCACTATATTTTATAACTGGATATTCCCCTTTGTGAAAGGTGTGTTCTTTTTTTTGTTTTTTTTTGAGATTATATTATGTTGCCCAAGGTAGTCCCGATCCCATGCACTCAAATGATCCCCAGCCTCAGTCTCCCAGGTAGCTGGGATTACAGTTGTGTGACACCACACCTGGCTGTTTTTTTGAGACTAGGTCTTGCTATGTTGCCCAGGGTAGTCTCGAACCTGCAAACTAAAGCAATCTCAGGCCTCTTGCCTCCCAGAGTTTGAACTACAGGCCTGTGCCACCTTGCCCTGAGAAGGGTGCATTCTTGGACAAGATCTTTTAAGAAGTCTGGGTGAAGCTAATCCACCGACACGTGGGAGTGTAGTGTGCTAGGACAGCAAGTTATAGATCCATTTCCTTTTCTATCTGAGCACAAAGTTGTTTACATTTGTTAAGTTTCCTTGAATTTGACATGGTTATAGCACATGATTTTTCTCTGAATAGTTGAAATCATCACCTTTTTTTAATCATTTATCAATTAGTGGCAAGCAATAGAGGCATTTTAATTATTATACCTTTAGCAGAGTTTTGTCTACATGGCCTATCAGTTTCTTTAAATGATCTTTCTGGTGAACTTCTTCAAGGGATAAAATATATAGTGACTTAAAAAATATCCATATCTGTCTCTACTCCTGAATCTCAAGTGCTGATGATCAAGTTCTCACTAATTTCTACAACCTAGAGATATTTGTGGAGAACTAGTGTGAACAACATGCTGTACTTGATATTAAGCATTGCATGAATTTTGGCTACATAGACATAGGCTTAAATTGTTATTTGTGAAATCACTGAAATGAGAATAAAAGTTCATAAGAAGAAATAAAATATCTTATATATAAGGAAATTCTTCTGGCTTCAATCTTAACTATCCAAGTAATATGAATTCTATGTAAACAGGTTGCCTTTGGAGATTGCTTGTGGATTTTGTTGAACTACTAAACTTTGGACTATTCTTACTAAATTATTTAAAGACTTAGATTCATTAACTTTATTAATTTATTTATCTGCCTAATTTATTTAAGATGATTTCTATTTCCTCTTCCTCTGGTCCCCCTAGGGACAAATTCTTAATTATTGTTCTTGAACATTTTTTGTTTGGTTTCTTTCCCTTGATGGTAGTAAGAAAAAGATTATCTTAAGTTGACTTCCCTTAGGTATAGATTTCTATAGATTTGTCATGTATAGATTTGTCAGATGCTGACCAACTTTTGTCTTCCTGTCACCACCCATGTTTAGTTCATTCTTATAATTCAACATAGTTATATTTTAAAAGCTTTCTATCTACTCTGAATTAACAAACACCTAACTGTAGCTCCTATAGGAAATACCGTGGTCTATCCCTGAGAGTATTGGGTCACATATTTGACAACCAAATACATGACATTGTTTTAGCTTTTAAAACACTCTTTTCAATGCGTGCTGTTGATACATCATCAACCTTCAACTCACAACCAATAACACTGTAACTCACGACAGAATGACGTTGTCATCGACATTTTTTTTTCCTATAAAACACATCATTCTCATATTTTGGAAAATTCAAAAACATTCCAGGACTATGCTTTGAATACCATCTTAAATAGTGAAACCTCCAACATGAAGTGCATGGATGCAAGTAATGCAGCATTAAATAAATGGCAACAAGGACACTTGTCTATGAGACCTCAAGCAAGGAGACAGAATATCATCTTGTATGATCTCTATTGGGAACACTCTCTAAAGGTCACTCAAATTTTTCAACATTGGACATATGTATGAACAAGATAAAATTGATTTGAGTATTGATTCTGGGTTACAAATGCATTTTAACAAGTAGGGAAATTTGTAACTACATTTATAAAAATAGTAACTGCATTTTTGATTCATTTTCTCCTTTTGGTTGTTGTTTTCTACATAGCTTAGTTGCTACGGACCGGCCGGGTGAGGGCGCAGGCCGCGGATGACCAGAGTTTAGCTGGGCAGGAAAGACACAGGAGCCGGCGATTGGCGAACAGACACACACTCAAGGGGTGATGAATTTGCTGTGATTTATTTGAGGTTTTTGTGGATATATATATATAGTGTTTTAGGCGATTACATCAGCAGTTGCTACAAACGGGCCGGGCAAGGGCGCAGGCCGCAGATAACCAGAGTTTAGCTGGGCAGAAAAGACACAGGAACCAGCGATTGGCAAACACACACTCAAGGGGTGATAAATTTGCTGTGATTTAAGGTTTTTGTGGGTATATATAGTGTTTTAGGCGATTACATCAGCATTTTATGAGTATATGCAATTAACATATTAACAGATTGCAAATTTATCCTAGGTGTAACTTAAACATTTTAACTAACAACATAACGTTCCCAAAAACATCCCAAAACAATCTTTTACTTTGTTATCCCTTCACTGAGACTCTATTAAGGTAAATAGGATTTGCTTTAAAACTTATTTTAACATAACGTTCTCAAAAGCATTTCAAAACAATCTTTTGTTATTCCTTCACTGAAACTCCACCAAGGTAAGTAAAATTTGCTTTAACTTTTTTAGAAAAATACCCTAACCGCAAGGCTGCTTAAAATTGTTTAATAAATCAGAGGATGACCTCAACAACTCCCTTACCTGGGGTCTGGGGCAATGCCCTAAAGGTCCCCTTGTAAAGGTCAGCTCCCAAAAACACCCCTCCTGTGGGGGCAGAGAGCTTCCCTCATGAGTGCTTTCACCCCATGGGTCCCCCATTTCAAGTTAGCTCCCACACTTAATTCAAGTTTGACTTATAGTGAAATGGAAAGTAAACAGATCCTTATTACTTAATTTATGTTTTTTTCCCATAATTTGACAGTCTACACACTTTCCAACTGTTATTTTGATATATTGATAGTCATTTGATTTATCATGAGGGCTTACTTCCACATTGTTAAAAATGGAGAGAAAAGCTAACTAGTGTATTTAGCAGGCCATCATATACAATTTCTCTTAAAGTGCTCTCATAAGGAAGAATTAAGAAATGAAATAAAATTTATTCCTGAATTGCCTTACAAAAATTTTAGCTTTGGCATAAATGATGCAAATCTGTGCAAAATTAACTCCAGTAGTAATAATTTCAGACTATTTTAAGTAATATATTTTTAAAGTCCAAATTCTATGCTGCATAAAAGAATAATTGTTTCCACACATGGTTAAGTTCACTTCACATACTGGAAAAATGTATTACTGCAAATTTGAGTTTATTAATAGAAAAGTACATGGTACTTTTCTACCATATCTTTTTTTTCCCCCCTAAGGAAGTCTTAGAATATTTATAAGGTAATGCTCCTCAGAACAAACCCAAATAAAATAATAACCTATCATATTTTTTATTCACTTCTCAAAATGGGCTAGACCATAAGCTCCAGGAGGAAAGAGGGGTCTCCCTTAATGAGGGTTATTTAATACTGATACAAAGGAGGTGCTTGACAGATGTTGGCTAAGAAAATGGAGTCAATGATTTATTTTCTGAATCCTACATTCTGAAAAATTAGTAGGATTTTCAATCCTCCAATGTCTATTCTTTGTGGTAGTAATACCTTTTAAACAAAAAGCTGCTTTAAATGTGTTTCATTTATTCATACCATACTGATTTCAACAGACTTTTACCCGTCTTCTCATTAAATAATAATTGTATTTTACTATAAATTAACATGAGTTAAAAAAATATATATATATATGATATTGCTTCCCTCATGCTAATTCTCTTACTCATGGAGGAAAAAACCTTTTTTTCTGAGAAACATATATTAAAAGACTGTTTATTAAGATCTTTCTGTATTTTCTAGGTGCTAAAAAGAAATCCTGGGCATTTGTTATGGTGTCTAAAAACACTAAGAGGTATGGAAAGAACATTACTTATAAGGAATCTTTTGCTAATTAAATGTCTAGAACCTATGTTACCTCAAAATAATTAAAATGACAATGGCATTGCGATTTAAAAATCTAAGCTTACAATTACTGATTGACATCTCAGTTAGAATTTAAAGGGCTCTACAAGTGATTCCAATCAGAAAAAAAGGTTGAGGAACTACTACTGCTCACCCCATCAAGTGATTTTCCATAATATGAGATGAGTGCCTGTTAAATTAAGAGATGGTTACCCACAATAACCACTATTTATTGAATGTTTTCTACAAAGTATCAGTCATTAGACTTATTTAAGTCAGAAATAATGAAAAACTTATAAATCTCTTTTTATACAGATGTACACTTATGTTACATTTATTTCTGTGCTGATGTTTATCAATTTGTAAGCAATGAGGGATTGGTGTTTTAGTAATGAATTCTGTTTTTACACAAAAGTCGATAGCTTGTGTACTCTATTTCTTTTTTCTTCTGGTTTTCTATATTTTGGCTAAATCTGACTTTACAAAATATCAAAACAAAAATAAGAGGCACTATTGATTCTCTTTGGATTCTGCTTATTTGTCTTACTAGCTAAAGCTAAACACTATGTAGGCTAATTAGATGACTTTGGATCTGGGGAAGGGCATTTCATTATTTCACTGAAATGAAAGGTTTGTTATAAAATATTGAGTGGAAAAAATGTTCAGAAATCAATATCTGATGAAAGTTTTTCTTCTTTAGGCATATTTTCAACACAAATTTTGAATGAGTCCATGTTTTCTATAGCAATTCCACATGGGAAGTGCTTGAGACTCCAAAACCAGAAAACCATATAAAAAATGCAGTCTGTGCTTGTTTTGAGTAGATTATGAATAGAATAGAAAATATCTGCTTGTATTTTCACTGAGATAAATTTAAGAACAGTGTTCTCAATCAAGAAAAGCACACAGAAAAAGAAAGGTGAACACTATTTTATTGTTTTATTTATTTTTTCTGGAAAAAAAATGCCATTGTATAACATGAGAAATGATAGGAGCTTCAAAGGCTCTGCTTTTGCCTTCATTTCATAATCTGAAAATATAATACATTCCTAAGTATTCTATGCATTCTTACTTGATTGATTTGACTATTAGGAAATGTCAATGAACTCTTACTAATTTGCATGCTAACAGATATATGATCATTTACATTGCTAGTGTTTAATCTGAAATTTTTTTCTGTCTATAAAGAATAACTCAAGTTATACAGCTAATAAAGTCAATGATATCTTCGCAACTTGATTTGAACTATTCCAGGTCACAGACTATTCTTAAAAATAGCTTATAAATGGGAACTACTAATTAGAAATTAATTATGTATTTACATCAAAAGGACCAGTAAGAC